>UXGD01001400.1:0-35422 GCA_900474315.1 Torymus auratus
AGTTTCAATTTAAAAGTTTGAGTTTAAATTCTACGATAATAACGTAAGTTTGATAAATAAAATAATGAAATTTTTCTTTTACTATTTTAATTATTCAGCAGTTTTGAATATTTAAACTCAAGAATTCAATCTTGAATGTTCGGACACAGTATATTTTGGCGCCTGTACTAGGTGGACCAATCAAATGAGTCTACAACAACCAATAAAAACAGGCTTATTGTGATGACAGATTTCATCCTTCACTTTTTTAAAAGAGGATATAAAAATGTTGTTTCCTTTCAAAGTTTGCTAGGTCAAAGTTGCACGCAAAAATACACTGAATATATTAAGAATAATATAAATTCATCCACATTTAACACAGTTTCTAAAACATTTGGATACTCAAGATGAAACTAGCATAACTTTGGATTAAAATTACATTATTTAATTCTCTTAAAACTGAATTAAAGCCCGTATAAATCGTTTTATTTTCTTTCTTAAAAATTTTAAGAAAAATACATTTAATTTTGGCTGAAGTTACAGTTTACAGTAAAAGCTTTTTAAGGCCAAGAAGCTACGCCAAGAAATCTTTATTAACGGTATGACATTTTTCTCGCACGTCGTGCAATGTATTATAGAAATAGAAAAACTTGTTCGGTATGGTGTGCTTTAAAAATTTTTTTCATCTCGCATACAAAGATAGGACTTTCGGGAATCTCATTATGCGTTTTTGTATATGAAATATTAAAAAGCTGCTATAATGGGCTCAAATGTTCTAAGACACCCGAATAATGCACGTTTTCTCAGCTTTAACACAAAAAAAAAGAAAAACCTGAAACAAAAGTTTTTCCACACAGCTCTCCATTCGGTCTGAAAAAGAATTACTAAAATGAATTTTAAAAACAAAAAGTAAGCTTATTGAACCTCGAAAAACCGAACGAACGTAATAAACTACTGCAGAACGGGAGATAAAGATATTAAAAGTGAACGGTCATACTATCATCTCGGCGTATTTCGGCGAATATTAAGATACCAGCCAAATCCGCGCCAGTCGCTGAAACGCAAGCGGGATAGTCGCGGAAGATACAGCAGTGTGCGGAGCGAGACAGACCGCCGCGACTCGTGGTTGGCCGGCGCGTAACCCAGGGCAACCGGGCGCACCTCCCCGCCCGCGCTCACAGCCCAATCGGCGCGCCGCTGCTATCGAGCGAAGCCGCGCGACCCGAGATATCGGGGAAGATTTCCGTGCCATGGCGGCGCCCGTGGGTACGCGTCTCTCTCCCTTCCTTTACCTTTTTGTCTGCCTCCCCTCCCCCGGATGTACGCGCGTACCTTTTTGGAAAGAAAAACGGCTCACTCGCATGCTCGTGGGATATACGGTTCGAGGCGAGAGCGTCTTCGGGAGATTCCGAATCGCTATATGAGTTTTTACATGTGCGTGTATAGTTTTGCATGAATATTTGAAAATGCAGAATTGAACTTTGGGCTCGAATTATTAATTTCAAGGATTGAACGTTTCAATCGATCCATGGAATTATACGATTCGTACGGTCTGATTATAGAATCGAACGGAGGAGTTTATTGTCTCACTGGGGACTTGTCGATTTAAGATAGTCTTATTTTGGAATTAATTGAATTTGTAATTAAATAAAAACAGCTGTCAATTTACAATTGGAATGTTTGGTTTCCTCAAATTAATGTATTAATTTCTTATGTTAATTTTGAATGCCAATAAATAATTTTTTTTTCACACACAAATTTGTCTATGGGCATCCGCATAATAAAATCATTATATAAATTTGGTAGTTTATTTTCTTGTATTTATAATTCATAGAGCGGTTTATATTTTTTAGGATACATAAATATTCGTTAATAAACAACACGTATATTGTATAGATTATATAATGATTTCGAGACAATTTCTACACAATTTTGTTTACATTGTAAACACTTTCATAATGCATCAAGCATATGATTGATGGGAATGCAACATCAATGTAAAAGTTAATAGAGGAACCGATTTTAAAAAAAAATCTATATTTTGCTCTAATTTCATAATAAGCATTGTTCCACGGTACTTGATTTAGAGCGTATTCAGAGTAATCATTTAATATCCGTTGAACTATTAAGTCAAATTTGGTACCACAATTAATTTTAAATGTCGATAATTAGTAGCCTTATTCCTACTGTTTCTGCTCCCCTGTCCCGACCTGTTTGTTCTACCTAGTTAGCTCGTTGTAATCTCTTATCAATGTATTTCATGGTGAACCAGGTGAATGTCAGGGGCTTTGTTATCTTAAGATACCGAACTGGAAAAAACACGAAGCCGGGACACTGGCCGCGAAGGTATAAAGTTATCTCTTCTTTCCTTTACACGATCTGCACTTCCCTTCTTCAACTGTCTTACACATCTAGGTGGCATCTAATTAACCGTACAACCTCATGCAACCATATAAGATTTGGCTGATTGGGGCACACAAGGACAGTTCAGAAATTTCTGCAATTTAAAATTCCTTTCGAATAAATATTGTTATTTTTGGCTGCATCTATTCGTCGATTTGAGCGGAAATTTAGGAAGTATTGGAAATAAAACACCTTTTTATACTTTCAAAATTCAAACTTCATATTTTTGTATTACAAAAATTATGTTGATTAAATTTCAGCCTTGATAAGGGCCGAAACATGCGTCCGAAACGTTGGCTTTAAAGACATTGAAAATAAAGGTGTTTTATTTCCAATAGTTCCTAAATTACTTAATTAAACAAATTTTTTTAATAAAGAGTCTTGAAGAGGGGCATAAAGAAATGACCGAAACGTCAGCTAAAACTAACAGCTGATTTTTTAATTGAAAACCACTTTGACAGGTGGACCATTCTCATCCAACATCCAACATTTTTTTATTTATGATGTGCCACTGCTTTTTTAAGAAATAGAACAAATAAATCGACAATCATAAAATATAAAGATTGTTTATTTTCTTTAACAAATAATCATGTTTCAATATTGAAAAGCATGTTTCTTATATATATTTTCCATTTTTTTATGAAGTGGTCCATATTAAAACCCATTTTCAAAATTGCGGAATTCCTCTTTTTCATTTTTCGTTATTTTTTTATTACTCACGTATAATCACTTTTAAACTTCAACAATTATTATTGTAAGCGCTAGAGATAGATGACTTCAAAACCTTAGAATGATATTTTATTCAATTTTGTAGTCATTTAAATTGGGGTGTACCATATTGAAAGCATTTATTCTACTTGATAATAAAAGTGATAATCGAAACATTTTATGAATATTTGAGAGGAATCGATTGATCTACTCTCAAAGTAAGAAAAAATTATAACAAAGCTTTTTTTCCATTGTATAACGTTTCGATATATGGGCACTGACATCCTTATCAGAACTAAAAAGATCATGATGTTATCCCTTTTCATATTTCAAATTCATATCTTGATAATTGAAATTTTGCCACAACATTATATTGATTTATGAAAACGGCACTTCTTTATCTACCAATTCTCGCTAAAAGGTGCTAAATACATTAAATTAATGAAGGATTCATTGACTCTAAGAAATCGATAGATTTATTTTTAACTTGAACACGTTAATGTATTTATACTATAGCCAAAGAAAGTAAAGCTTAGTTAAAATTCAATATTTACTTTTTGTTTTAATTGAAAATTCGGAGGAAATTTCGTAAAGGATTTACAAATGTTTGTAAAATACTATATACCATAAAATATTAATGTTTGAATAAAAGATCAATTTTATGTTAAAGTCTTTTTTATAAGTAAGAATTCACAATAAATTAACAATCTATCAGCATTTCCCCGAATTTACTGAGCATTTTCGAGCTTAATATTCGGTCTTCGAGTTTTATATTCTGTTATTATGGTATTTTACGTGTTTAAATTTAACCCATTAAACAAATAAGATAGAACTTTCGAATAATGTTTTATTTTTTTTATTTACCAAATTTTCAAAAAAAACAATATCTTCACAACGGCTTGCTAACCATTATCAGGATTCAGGCCATGATTATGATCAGGTTCCTATAACACATCTCTATACCGAGCGAAAAACTTATTTTATAATACATAGAAATCTTATTTTCAAAATCGACAATAGAATGATATTTCCTATTTATTTTAATCAACTAACAAGTATATGTTTTAAGAATCAGATTCTTATCGGACTTCAAGAGCCCTTTTCTGATATCAGAAAATGAAGCCCAGTCACATTGGTCTTCTAGGCAAATATTTCTAATATTTTCATCGAAATATTGTATTGTTCAATAAAAAATAGTTTATATTACCATGGTGAAAGTATTGTTGTTGTATAAATCATTGTAATAGATAGAAAATTTATAATTTATTTTTGTCGTGTCTAAAAGTTTGACTTGGTCAAAAATTGTCGATCAACAAAGATAGTGATAAAAGTATATAACAATTTTGACTTGTAACTTAAAAATACTCAAATTATCGTTGCATCTTTATGTTAATACATATTTGTTAATTGATAGCTTTGGATCAAAATAATCTTTTGATATGATGTAGAAGGCGAATAAATAAGTGTACCAGGCTTCAGTTTATAAGTACCAGAAAACGGTTTCCGACACATATAATCAAAAATTATTTCCCAACAGATGCACAGCACCTTGTAGTAATAATAAAAACCTGTAAGAATCTGCTGCCAATTCATTATCATTTAACTTCTTCAAACTTAATTTATTATTCCATTAAATTAATTATTGATCCCACAAATATAAAGTTTACGTGAAAACAAACTTTGACCCGATTGAAACTTTTGATAAGCATAGAACTTTATAAAAGTTGTGGAATTCTACTCTTTATTTTTTATCATTCGGTGCATTTCTTTCTATAATAATATAATTTATTGGAATGGCTTTCAACCTGTTCAGTAAAAAATATTTAAAAGAAAAAGAAAAATATGTCATAAAATGCAAAAATATTAGCTCTATTAGATTAAAAAAAAACAAAATTTAAAAATCAACTTTTGCCCTTAAAACAAAAAACAAAAGAAAATAAGTTTTATAGTTCTTCAAATTCGGTCAATACATTCTTGAAAAATTCTGCATTCTTACAAAACAAAATTCGGATAACTTTTTTTTTTTTAATTTTTTTCGAATTTTTTTTAAAACAACTCGTACGATTCTTATACAACTTTGCTCATGAATAGTTTGTATTATTTATAAGTTACCGTATACATTAAAAATATGTAGTATCATTTTCCAAAAATTGCGACAAAAAATAGTGTTTCTCTCTTGCCCAACGTACTGGGTTCGAAGACACGAACAAGCAATAGCCTTGCAAAGCGGGTTTTTATAAAGCAATAGATGTAGTTTTGCATATCTATAGATAGGCAAAGGCCTTTTATTTCACTAAGGTACATTTTTACTTATTTAAATTAAGAGAGCGTATTTTCAAATAAAAAACGAAATAAAAAATTATTAAAATATATAGAATTAAAGAATTAAAAAATTAAAATGGTTCTCGAGCAGTGGTGGAATCTAGCAAAATAAAAGCTCTTGGCAATAGGTACCTCTCATTTTACTTATTGCATAGAAAAGGATTCATTTAACGAGCACAGAAGTCCTCACACAACCTCCGAAGTGAATTAAAATTGGCTTCTCATTAGGTATAGAAATTTGGGACCAACAGAGCCTTTCTCCCGAGAGAACATAATTGGCAGCTCACTCGTTGTTTCAAATAAAGCTCAATCACGCCAACTGCCGGTTTTTTGTGACCGACGATAAAAGCTTTTTTTCCCCAGCCCGATGCGCGCGAGTATTGCATCCGTTTATATAACCGTCGGGCACACTACTTTATTTATATTTAGAACACGTATTGGCGCTTCTCTCGTTTTAATTACGTGCATTTTAATACCCCGCAATCGATCCTTTTGTGCTGCTACCCTCCAGTTAGAGGGTAAGAGAAAGATATTTTTTCGTTTTTTAAATGCGGAAATGAAATTTATCACCATTGGTCTTCTCTTCCTCGCTCTTTTACTGTTTTGTTGAAGATATGAGGGGTAAATATTTTTTTCGTCCCATGGCATCCGCCGGCATATTTTTTTTCTTCTCATCTATTTCCATTTCGACACTTTATAATAAATTTTTAATGAACCCTCACGTGGCTTTCATTGTTTTTCCGCTTAAGTATCTTTATAAACTTACCAGCGTGTGATAGGTGTGTATATTGCCAGTAACCAAGGGAGGCCAGCGAGGTAAATAGATCAGGAGATACTTATAGTTGTCCAATAAATTGATTTGTGCGTGTGTTACATTCTTTTTATTCTGAAGTCATCGTGAGCCCTTAACATTTTATACACCATATTATATATTTTTTTTCTGGTAACTTTTTTAAAATCCACATTAAATGGCTAATAATTTATAAGTAATTGAATATTTGTTTATGTGCGATTCATAAAAAATGTATAAGCAAAGTTAAAATAAAAGCATCACCTATAAGTATGCAACATTATTAATTGCATCGTTGTATTTTCAATGTTATATATTATTTCATAATTCTATTTTATAGTATCGTATAGCTGGCTTTTAAATTTTAAATTTGTTCGACCGTAAAATAGTATATAAAATATAATGATAATTTTAAACTTCATTTCGACATAAGAGGAAAAAATAATGAATTTTATTTTAACATTACTCTATAATATCGGTTTAATATAGATCAATGAAAAGCTTATTATGAATCGAAAATATTTTTGTTATACAATGCACGAGCGTGACTCTGTCTATTTCAAAGATTACCTTCCATGAATTTGTACGAACAAATATCATGAAGTAGCTGGGATACATTTTTTAGATAATTGACGAATCAGAGTCCGAATAAAAGCTTTACATTCAATTCGAAAGTTTTCGATTAGTCAATAATGAAAATATCCCAACATTTTAATATACTCGCAATTTATGTATTTGTCAACAGCAATAAACTCTAAAATGTATAGTCTCTCAAAAACGTGCGCAGACAAATTTACACACCAGAACCGCATGTCTCCATTTACGAATATAGATCTGAATCTCTATAGCGAAAAGTATACATAACCTCGACATGTATAACACAGCCCCTAATCCACCATATCTGATCCTATCAACCGTCATTCTCCATTCCCTTCCTTACTTCGCATCCAGCAGATTTTCGTCACACCATACCGATTACGCATCTCTCACACGGGCTCTTTTTTTCTCACCCGGCGATTTAAATTAAATCGCATCATATATAGGTATATATAATGAAGAGCCGCGATTAAAACGCGCAATCGTCTCGGAGGGGGTATAGAAGCGGCCATCCGGGCAGTTAATGCTCCGCTAACGGGCATTTAAGTTAACAGCCGAGGCGGCGACGGCGGCAGGTAACTGCGGCTCGTATCCGTAACGGGGCCCTTTCGATTACTGCGCGGCTGTGCGCACAGCAGTTTTATGATCGCGCGGCGTACGGCCGACGCGAAATCGCCAGCCGCGTACGGCTGCAAATGCTCTCTCGGCCTCGGCAGATTTTCCGGCGATTTTTATGTATATAAGGGCTCGACGACGGGCTGTATATATATGGTCGACTCTATTTTCGCCGTCCCGGATGTGAGCTCTCTAATCCTTACAGCGCAATTTCGGCGTATAGGCTGCTGCGCGAGCCGGTTATATTTAATTGAACGAGACGAGGAGAGAGAGAGACAGAGGGTTCGTACTACTGCACTTACCTTTTTAGACGATAGTCAAAATAAAGAAAGTTATGATACTTGTATGATTTTTATAAGGGGCCTTTGATATAAATTAGGATGGGTAATATAATGGATTTAATTTTTAATCACACGTTGTAATTGATATATATTTATATTTCATATAGTATGTTCGTTTCGCATGAAAAGATTAATGTAACTTTTTAGCTATGAAGTGTAAGAAAATTAATTTCCTTTTATAGGTATATATTATGAAAATGGAACCAGATTTGGTTGATTTAAAGCAAAAAGAAATGGATTCGTGATTTTTTTTTTTATTTTCAGTAACGTTTAATGATTTTTACAGTCTATAAAAATGTTAATTTTCACATAATGTAATCATTTATCAGTTCGTAGAAATCTGTTCCAGTTATACTCTTATTACTTATCTGAGCGTTCTTCGTTCGATGCATTTGTTATATACTACTGCACTAAAAAAAAGAAGCAAGCGCATATACCCATTGATAATATTGATCGGAAAACCATTCTTTTCCCATAATAAATCTGTCACAATCCAGCATATGCACATTAACTTCCCCGTATATATACCTATATAAATATACAGCGCTCAGAAAGAGCATAAAAAGCGCATTAGAGGCAAAAGAAAGCAACCGGCACGTACACATCACCGTTCCCCGCTGGAACTATACCGCACCAAGCTGCTATTACCGTTCCCTCGTCAAACTCCCAAAACGCATCATTTAAAATCGGCCAATCGATCGGCCAATGCTCTTTCTCTCCCTCGTCCGTCTCGACTCATCTCCTCGCACGTCGTGGCCAAGCCAAAAGTGAATCTCTCGCACATGTCGTCCACGCACGGTGGGCACCGCAGCTTCTCCCCGGGGACACTAGCTCGTCCTGCGGGAGAGTCCCATGCGCATAAGTGCAGCGGTACATAGATATATAGGGGGAGCAGCGGGGCAGGTTTATATTGCGCGTCGGTCTGAGAAACGAGCAGCAGTAGCCCGCGCTGCACAGCACCGACACTTTCTTCTTTCACACCCGGGTGCGCAGACTGTGGAGGGAGGGAGAGAACAGGCATTTCGCATTTAGCGCGTCCGCACAGAGAGAGAGCAGAAAGCTCTTCGGCGCTCTTTTTTTCTCGGCGGTATATAGTCCTGCGCGCAGGCTTTTTCCCTTAGCAGGTGGATATCATCGTCATCTGTCTCCTCTTTCGGGTAATTGACGCTGGGGCGTCGCCCTGTGGTTCTTCCTTTTTTTCGCCGCTGACGGTTCTGACTGCTGGTGGGACGAATGAGTGTGCGGGCAAAGTGGCGGAGAATTTCCTTTTGTTTTTTAATATGAAAAAAAGCGTGCAAAGATGGGCTGAAGACGAAGGGTTTTCTTTGCAACTGATATGTGTGGTCAGTGAAAAGGTACATTCAGTTATTTTTAGGAAGATATTTATTAATTAAACTAAATTAATCAAAATTAAGTAGTTATTATAATTATTGAGATAATAACATATTTACAGTAGTTTCAAATCCTCCTTCGATTTGTATATATATATACAAACGTTTAATCAGTGTTCTAGATACTGAAAAAGAACCTTTCCCTAAAGATAACCTGGGGCCAAAAATATTCATCGTGCAATTGCTATTTTATTATGAGGCGAGTACGATCGGACAGAACGACACGGTGTCATAAACTTGTTAGCCATGAAGTACTGTCACTAGTGTCGTTACATCGGTCACTGCGAAGTTGAATCGAATGGATGTTAAAATTTCATGGGTACAAGAGTGTCGTGTGTTATGTTTTCTGATTGTAAACTGATTTTATATCCGATGTAAATGTAGAATCGAGCTGCGGTTATAGTTAACAGCGCTTGGAAGTAAATCGACCGTTTATCGAAAAACATTTTCGGACATATTATGTGTATAACGCGATTTTGTATACTTTTACGATATTTTGAATATAACTTCGTGTGTATGATTACCTGTTTTGGTAAAGAAACATAATATATAGAATATAATATTAATTCATAGTTACATTAGTATTAAACGCTGTGCGCCAATTTATTGTTCATTTATATTGCTTTTTTTGAATTAATTTTTTAATTAACAAAACATATGAAAAGATTTAGCTTTAATTAATTCATGTGAAAAAGGATGCTTAATTTCGTATACTATTAAAGTTTTAGAAATTTCGCAGGTGCTTATTTTCGTAAGCACACAAATTATTCGAAATTCGTTCATTTTCTCACTAAAGTGCTCAAAATTGGTCTTTTTCGAAACCTCAAACAATACGTCCTTATTTTCACTAGTATTCGAACAAAAGACTCGAACAACAGATACGAAGGAAGAAAGCCCGATTCAGATAGTCGATTTAAAATGCAATTACTATACCCCAACTACTCAATCGACATAACTTTCTCAATTTTCTTATACTTTTGATCACCAAGTATGTATATACACTGGAACTATAATATTTCGGACAATGACATATAAGCGTGCGTCTGCTATATCGGCGGTTATTGCGCGCACGAAGTAGAGGCGGTCTGCGGCGAGGGTCGATTCTTTTAATGCCGCATAAATATGCATAGACCGGCGATATTAGCTCTTAAGGCGAGCGTGTCGTCGACGGAGCGCGCATCCCGACAAAAAATATATAGCCCACGAGGCGTGTAAGCGCGCGCCTGCTAGCTGTGTATATATATACCTCATGTAGGAGCGCCGCGGGAATGAGAATGAGAAGCCGGCACATGTAGCGCAAGCGCGCGAGGGGAGTAGGCGCGCGCGAGCGATGGATAAACTGTGTTACAGGTTTGCTCCCCCGGGAGCATCATCATCTAACGCCCATTTTATTATGACTTTTCGCTCTCTTGCCCCCTCTATCGCCGCTCCTTGTCTTAGTCCAGAGTGAAATGTTAAACATAATCATTAGTTTATGCGTATTATGAACATAATTATTGTAGGACTGTCGGTTGTTGGTATAGTCGAATGTAATAAGGAGAGATAGAAGGAGTATAAAAATTCGACTTATACTATGTAACTTTGCTTCTTTGCTGCAACTTATAATTCTATTGTGCTGCGAATGGCGTGACGTCGTAATTGAGACGATTAAATTAAAGAATAACGCGCATAGGCATCAGTGTAGCTTAGCTGTGGGAGAGTATTTATCGCGAAAACGAAAGGTATACCGCGCTGTTGATCTTCAACCCAGACAGGCCAAGCAGGTATTGTCTAATTTCTACTCGTATAAATCGTGAAGGTGTAGTATAAGCCTTTTTTCGTGCGTATTACGTTTTAGCTTAGTACTAAAGAAATAAACTATCAAATAAACTTGCCGACGAATGTATCTCAATAGTTAAATTATACGGAAAAGATCTAAAAACTAATCAACCCAAAAACACTTAAATTTCTGAAGTTCTTTTTTATTGAATGAAAATTCCCCAGGTAGTAAAAACAAAAATTACGTTTGGAAAAGCTTTGTTTGGCTACAGTTTGAAAAAACTTAGACAATGAGATAATGCCAAACTTCCCAATTCATGCTAGCACGCTTTGAAAAAAGTTTGGCTATCCTGCCGCAAAATTTTCGTGAATACATTTTTTTAGGTGCTAGAGATTACCGACAGGTGGCGTAGGACAATACTTGAGTAGAGGAATGTTCGGTTCGGGCTATAAATCGAAGTGGGGGTTGAAGAATGGGTGATGGGTGGGGACGAAGTGAGAACACTCAAAATTTCTTTTAAATTGAAAACTTCTTTAAAAAATTTTTTTCGAAATAAAAAGAATATATTTTGAAATTTTATTTTTTATTTTATTCGTATTCTTTGAAACTTTTGCAAAGTTTTTATTAACCTCTCTAAAATTTTCCTCAACTTTTCTAAAGTTGTTCTTAACATTTATAAAGTTTGGCCAAAGTTTCGAAAAAGATTTCTTAAACTTTATCACGTCACAAAATTAACTAATGAAAAGTTTGGGAAAGTTTGCCAAAATCTTGGGCACCCATTTTAACGTATATAGTAGCTCGGTCGACTCACAAACTTCTTCTATATACTTGCCTTCGGAACGATAATATTAACTTATCACACACATAAGTTAATATTATCATTTTGATAATACAATTCAAATTTTTATAACAGTAGTTCACTTAAAAATCAAAAAAATGGATATCCTAAAAAAGTAATAAAAATAATTTTATAAATTTTATAAATACCCATATGACATGTTGTCACGTTAAAACTTTTTTTTACGCACATTATAGGTATATATTGATAATGATGCGATCGATGATTAAACAAAGTCAAATAATCACGATATTGACCTCGATATTGACGATTGATGATATAAAAGGTGCTACAGTGAAATCTTTGCAATGCGAAACAGATACGAACCTATATATACACACACTTTGTAAAGAACCTCGCGTTAATAGACCCTGTATATCGCCAACCCGCAGTTTAATACCTATAACTTTAATCCAAAAGACACGCCGCTAAATCCGACGCGGCCATATACGCACGCTAGCCCCGGCCGAGCTTCATCAAACAGCCGAGTTTTACAGCGACATTCTCGGCCAAATATCGCTCACCGGTCGCTATATACCTACCCTCCCGCGCACGCGCGTACCTATATACATACAGGCTCTCTGCTGCCGCCCCATGTAGGCTCGTATTATACGCCCCCCTCCCCCTTCCGGTTAAATCCAGTGGCACACGGCAGTTTTAGCTAATTTGACGGTCTCTCTCTCTCTCTCTCTCACTCTCATCTAAGCCAACGATACTGCACCCGTGAAATAATAATAAAATATAAACGGATCAACTTTATGAGATGGAGGTGCCGTTTCGCCGAGCGCGAGCGCACGCAACTGGGACGAGTTTTATCGCCTCGGCCGGCGCGCGATAAAATCGAGCCTTTAATTTCTAGGCGGCGGCGCCGCGCGTTTATACGGTCGGAGTATATAGTTGCCTGCACACGGCTGTTTTCCGGATTTCCCCGATAGCGAGAGTATCTATAGATATGGCTGTATAATGATAATAACGAGCGAATACCGCTCTCGCCGGTCGACGATCGTTATTATATGATGTTGTTTAAAGTACTATTTTTTTTCTGTGATATCATAGCACGGGACTCAATTCGTTGTCGTTAATGAAATTCGAGAGTTTATGTTTTAGCAACTTTCTGCAAACGAAAGATTGGGTTACTTTTTTTTCAAAAGTTTCAGATCTACAGTGAAAAGTTAACTAAAGAAACTACAAGAACTACTGCATGATGAAGAGAAGTGTTATATAAATACAAATTCTAATTCAAAATTTATTATTTCCAATGTAACAGCGAATATTGAAGCAATATTACTTCAATGTTGCTTTGCCATTTTCACAATTTTCGCTAATATTCCGTCAAGGTTAATAAACACTATGGAACCCTGAGGCAATATTACTGCAAACCCATGATTTCTATTTCTCCATGGCAAATTTTTTAGTGCAAAATTTTTCATTTTAACATTGTAATAATATTGCTACAATGTTATGTGCAATATTATGCGTATGAAGATCCCCACTTTGGGACCTATCATCCGGATGGTACTACTACCCGAAGGTATATTTTTATTGGTGTAAGTCTCTTTTTTATTTTATTTATAAAAAAAAAATCAACGTTCGCCAATATTGTAATAATATAACCCTTGCAGCAATATTGGGCACAACATTGTAGCTATATTATTGCAATGTTAACATGAAAAATTTTATACTAAAAAATTTGCCATGGAGTCACGGAAATCATGGGTTTGCAGCAATATTGCCTCAGTGTCGCATACATTTTATTAATCTTGAGGGAACATTCGTGAAAATGACGAAAATGTCAAAACAAGATTGGGACAATATTGCTCCAATATTCAATGTTATATTGGTTATAATAATTAAAATTTCATAAGAAATATAAAGTATACTATCTTACCATATAAATATTGATCTATTTTATAGAAAAAAAAAAAAAAATTCTCAAAAAGTTCAATGCATTATAAACTAATGAAACGCAGTTTTTCTTAAACAGATTTCCAATACAATTTGAATAATAAATCCATGAAAGCTAATTTCACCTTCCATAAATCTAAAAGAGCCAATCTAATTACAAATCATCCCCGCGCAGAGAGTGATATATATATATATATATATAGAACCCACCGCAGCAATCATGATATCGCAACAAATCAGCCGGCAAAAATCCCACCACAACACACAGCCGTCCGGCAAACAGCTGCAGCGTGATTTTGGTTGGCGGTCGCGCGTATATATATACGAGGCATAAGCCGAGAGCCGTAGGTGGTCCGACGGGGGTTAGGTAATGCGTCTTTCGGCGCGCGCGCGCGCTTCACCCCTCGGAAAAGCCCATAGGGCGCGCGTGATCATCAATCAAGGAGCTATTGCTCGGCCCGCAAGTTTATACAGTATTTATTTTCATTATGTCTCGCTAACGCACGCGCGCGCGCGCTTTGGCCCTCGAGGTCACCAGGAGAGCCATCTTTCTTTCCTCTCTTGCTTTCAGTGCCCTGGCTCACTCTCTCTCTCCTTTATGTAACGCCCGCGTCTGTGTGCACTTGTCACTACGGTGACCGGCCGGGAATCTCGCGATTTAATGACGCTAGTGTATTGTATGATTAAATAGGATTGTAAAAGTATTATACTTTGCATGAAAATGAGCATTCGGGTGCGATGTGCTTTCACTTTATGTGCAAATAAGATAATCCCATATAGTTTAGGCAAATTTATTTTCACAATAATCCCGTTCCGGAAAATTGATAGGTAATCATTTAATTTTCTTTAATGTTTAATTTACAGAAGTTATAAATATTCGCTTAAATTATTTGATCGATACTTTGGAATATTATGATTTTCAATTTAAATGTTATTCTAATACAGTATATCGATATACAATGTCTTTGTTGTTTATTGTTAGATTTGATTATGTATATACATTAAATATTACTTTATTGGACGTTTGTTAAAATCGCTCGTAAAAAGGCTTACAGCCTATCGACCAAAAATTCGTAGAGAGATCGATGGTATAAAAAAACCAAGACAGGTGCTACAATATTTTTATATTGCTTCCATTTGTAAAATTTATGTCTAACGATCAAGCTTTTAAAATAATGCGACATATGTAATACAGCTATAGCGATAATTTCCCTCTCGTTCCACATTAACTTAACCAAAATAAAACAGCATTTCCACGAAAGTATCAATAACGCCGAGTCAATAGTTTATTACTCGACATAATGCTACTTTTATCGGCCATACCAAAGTAAAATCATTCGTTCCAAATCGATCTCCTAAACGAGGCGACAACTGCCCGAGGTATATACACACACAGCTCCTTCGCAAGCACGAAAACTCCGGCAATAAAATTTATCGTCGCAATACGCATTCAACTCAACTCTGCACGGCCCCATCACAGCCCACACAAGTCCGACCGGGAAAAGGGATGAAAGTCGTCCGCTCCTCCCTTGCCATCAGCTTCACGACCTCTCCCTCTCTCTGGAAATCCTCGACCAAGCGCATCTCTCGCCGAAAATCCGGGAATCGACGTTCCTCCTACATATATATATAGCGATTCCTCCGAAAAGCTGCCACGATATATCTTGCGAACAGAAGACGAGCGCGCTGGCTCAATTTATATCGGCATCAGCCCCTTTACGAGCCCTGTCTTACCTTATAACCTCGCGAGGCCTCTCCGCTCATCCAGGGAAAGTTCGAAGACGCGCGCGGAGTGGAGTAACCAAGCCCTGCGGGGCTTGCGCGCCGATGAGTTTCCGAAAGAGAGAAAGCTAAGCCCGAGCCGCAGTCGCGATCGCTCAGCAGGGAAAACAAATGGCAAAGTTAACTTTTCGCGGAGTAGATTCCGGGTTATATATATACCGTGCAACGGCGGCTATGCGATTGTCGGCGCGCGTTCTTTTAGCTTTTCTTTCTCTTTTAATTTTCTTTCTTTATGGATAAGTTTGATTTCTCATTCCCTATATTGAGAAGGAGAAGATTGTGTGTTTACGAGGTCTTTGTGATTTCTTTGCGTAAGGAAGGATTTGTTAATGTTTTATTGAAGATAATTGAGAAAGGATGTGCGATTAATTCAAAACTTATCTAACTGAATTAATATTTTCAATATCGTTTGAAATTGTTATCTGCTGCTATTTTGAAAATCACGTGTTGAGCGCAATGAGATAGGTTGCGCAAAAGTTAATAAGTCATGTATTATCGAAATACTACATTGCGAGAATATTGTAAACTTAAGAAATGTAAAGTTAATCTCATATATGTTAAACGATAAAAAGTCGAAAAATATACCTCTATAACAATACTTATAAAACTTTAATTTGATATTACATTGTACTGATTTTTTATATATAAAGGAAGAGGATAAGATCAGTTAACTTGTTGCAATCTTTACTTGGAGGTATTATAGCCGTTCCCTTCAATTTATCATGTAATATTGCTTGACTTATTCTAATACGCGGTTGACGATTATCATGAAATTTTTTCACGTGTATAAAATACATTATTGTCGTATAGTTATTTCCAAAAAAATATTCACAAAAATAAATCAACCCCTAAAACGATTTCATTCCTTCCACATAAAATTTCATCGAATCTAAACGATGGAATCGATAATATTACACACTCGCCTCGCCCACGAGATTTACTCTATATTTAACGCTGAACACTGCACGCGCCGAACGAGTGATTCGACAAAAAAAGGCAAAGGATATATCCAGGTGCGCGAGATAAAAACATCTGCGTCTGTGCGTGCGTGCAGCAACGCACTTACGACTTGTGGGTGTATATATATAAACAGACGTCGATCGAAAAAGCTGCGTCGTTCCTAATTGATATAGGCTGGCGCGCGTCCGCACGTGCGAGCTTCTAACACTATACTTGTCACCTTGACAGGATTGGCCTTAGTCATCGGAAGGTGTGTTCGGTAAGGCGTTCGCGTGGCGGTGAAGCGGAACGTGAAGTTATTGGTTATTTCTTACAGCTCGCACTTTATCATGTAGTACGAGGTCTGAAAAAACTAAGTGCTTTGAAAATGAGGTTTTCGAATAATAGGCCGAGATTATTTGAAGATTTTTTTTTGTCATTTGCTCTACTTGGAGAATTACGTGTTATATTGCAATTTTTTGAGGAAAAAAACATCTTTTCACATGATAAAAGAAAGTATATTTATACTTTATTCTGAAAATCTTGGTATATAAGTATATAGATTTCTACGATTATTGCGTGATTCATAAAAGATTAATTCGAAAATCCTCTTGAATATTAATAGAGAATCGTTATACAGGTTGAAAATCGTGTCATTTGTTCGCTCATTGCAACACAATTATCGTTAATATTATTCGATTAAATCAATATAACTTAACATTTTTATTAACTACTTCAACAATTGTCAAAGCTCGTGCGAGATAAGCACTTGGCTCGGAAGAATTTGCGGGTAAAAGTAATATACTTAAAAACGAAATGCGTCAAATTTGCGTGTGATTGAAATAACGATGGAATAGTGACTTTGCAGGTATCGCAGTGTCAAAAGCCGGAGCGCGTTCGAGTCATTAGTTTTTAATTAATACATTATATATAAAATTGCCGCCACGTTAAAACAGGAGGTGTTACTGCGCGCTCGGCTAAAATTAAACGCACCGAGCCGCACGCTCATAGTGGCGTTCATATACACATATATGTACCGTTAAATTAGCGGATTGAAGCAGGCAGGCAGGCAATTTTTTTCTTAAAATATTGAGACTAATCAATATAGCATTTCGAAGGGGTCGATTTAATTAAGCGAACGACGTAGCAGCAAATAAATTATTTTTATATTCTAGTATTATTTTTTTTTCTCTCTTATTCGCTTCCATCGATAAAATAAAAATCGCTGAAAGTGTCGAATAATTGGACTGGAATATTAATAACTCCTGTCTACCTATCCCTTCTGCGATAAAAGCAACGAAAAGTCAATATTTATTATTGTAGAAAATTCATCGCAGTGCGGGAAATTCACACAATATGATCTTATACTTATGCGATGAAATAAATTTCCAGGAAAATATATTTTTCAACGCTGAACAATAATAACAGTGTAGTATCTCTATACCTCATATAAATCTTTTCAAACCGCATCCGAAAAGAAAAGAAAAACCCTCGTCACCGATGATTTCCCTTAAAAATCTTGCGCAAATATATAAGTACTCGATTGTCTATATAGCAACACAAAACGAAACCAACCTCACGCGCACCTAAGCACACTTTGCCTCTCTCACCCTTTTGCAGACACATCCGGCACGGGGATGAATTATCCCTCTTTCAGCCTCGTGTGCGTGATATGCGCATCAGCGTACAAAATCAGTGCGCGTCGAAGAACCACACCCCGCGCATGCACGAATAAAAAAAACAACAAAAGAGAGCAGCAGAGTGGCGCGATGATAAGCGGTGTATATATATGTGCTGTGCCTCAGCGGCGGCAAATGGAATACAAGATATATAGACACGCCCACCAGCACGAGCGGCCGCCACCCGCAAGCGAGCGATGTATATACACGCGCCTCGGTTTTAATTCCTCGAATGCGTTAGGATGATTGGCTGGAATCGCTTTATGTATAGCGCACGCGCCTTCGCGCATATGCTGATCTCTCTGTCTGTACTTACGCGGTGTTCGTTATAGATTTATTGTATATATTCGTGTCTTGGGTCTATAAGAAGTGGCCAGCGGTTAAGCTTTTACAGTGGGACGTTGCTAGATGAAGGGTTGTGGGTGGAATTGAAAATTTATTAGAAAAAGTGTGCGGACAGATGATTGTACATGTTTGTGGAACGTTGTCTGAAACTTACGTATATTACTACTATATACTCGTATGTTTATACTGTTATTAGTTATTAATAAATAAATGGTTATACGTAAGACTTGAAAAATACTTCTCTTGTCACGGTATGAAAATACTGAATTAATTATGTATACTTAGTTATTCTGTATTTTGAGGAATAATAAATTCTGACTTTGAGATTTGTGAAAGAAAGCAAAAGCCCTAAATGTCGCAGGCATTTCTCTTGTTCCATAAACAAATGACATTTAAACAAATGTCCAATAGTATAATATATATATTTCCACACGGAAAAAATTTTTTTGTAAATTTTACAAAATTTTTAATAAAAATTGCCAAAAAATTTGGTAAAAATTTTGGATTTTCAAGTCTGCCTCAGGGTTACTTAACAGTTTGGTAATTTTTACTGGTTTTTTTTCTCTCCGTGTACCCGACAAAGTTAATTACTTTTATGGTGACAAATCGAAAATTGAAAATCAAATCAAATATAATCATCGGCGATTCACACCTGCAAATCTATCTAATCATCCGTCGTTCACTAAAATTAAAATTTTCTTATACGAAAAGACGCTGAAGTCAGTGCGCGTACGTGTGTATATATGCGGGACCGTATTTATACATATATATAAATCTCATACATCCAATTAGATTCGTATAATCCACGTATGTTAACACGCGCTCCCCCGCTATATATATATACTACATATATTTGCCCTATCCCCACTTCTTACATCTCTTTCTTCCTCCTTCTCTGTCTACAGTCATATGTATACATATACACAACAGACATTCTGAGCCTCTGTCTCTATCTCCGCTTCCCCTACACCCTTCGAATATGAGCGCTGCTCCGTTTCCCTACATGCCGCGCAAACGCAGAAGTGTTATATACACATCCCAATATATAGAGAAAGAGAGAGAGAGGGTGGGAGAGACAGAGAGAGAGAGAACGGGCGCGTTAATGCTAAAGTACAAATTTATGGGCGCACACTACTGCCGGTGTCTCGGCGTATATATGCGCGAGAGCGAGAGAGAACTCCGCACAGGTCTCCGTATACACGTCCACATTCTCTGCGAGCTTGTATTCGCGTTTGTGTGTATACGTATAGGTGCGGATAGCTACTATATCTAGGGAGAGTCTGGCGCGCAGAGAGAGAGAGTGAGAGAGAGAGAGAGGGGCAGGCTTTGCATGCGATATCAATAAATCAAGTTGCCAGGAGCCCCGGCAGCTTATGGGGGCAAGGGGAGGCCACTACGTGGCCAGAATCAACAGCTCATAACGTCGGCTAATAGCTACCGGGGGCCGCGCCACACACACACCCACACACACACATATATATATATATATTGGGCTGCCCCGGCGCGACGCGCACGCGAGGGTTCCAAGATATTGTCCCGAGGCCCGGGGACGAAACCTTTATATCGTTTCGCCGTGCCTCGCCTGCCGGCCGCCTGATGTGGATCGACTGATCTTTTGCTCGTCTTTGTGTGCCTCTTTCGGCATCGCCAAAACAATGTTTCTTGGCTATGAAGAGCTGGGGGGCTGTTGCGGTGGCACGAAAATTCTATGTACAGCAGGTGTTTTTGACCTCGTTCCTATAAGAGGTTTATTTTATCACCATACTCTTGGGTTATCAATGTATGAGTGAATGCAGCGAAATTTTGACTTTTGGCCTAGAAGAAATAGTGACAAGGTTTTTCAAGGCACACACTTTTTGGAGTACACTTGGCTCATTTCTATAGTTTAGAATAACGCGTACCTGAGTTTGATTCATAATAGGTATTCGTTATAATTGATAATTTATTAACAAATTGCATATTGAAATTCTTTTATGGATAATATTTTTTCAACTGGAATGCAGGATGTATATTTTCATATTTTTTTTCACTGTAAAAATGAAATAACAATTTAACGGGTAGATAATATCTTAACAAATGTTAAAATCTACAGTTCACATCTATGCTAAGGGACATAGTATGCTTTATGTGGATGTGCCATTCAATAATGATGTTTTTGGAAAACTAGGTACGCGTTGATCTGTCCTTCTTTTAATTGCAGTAGAGTTTTTCGTATATTTTTATTCATATATGAAAACATACTATATATTTGTATAACGAAATATGCTTTTGAAGTATTTAATATTACGACGACCCAAATCAATGAAAATTAATAAAGTACAATATCCATTGCTCCTTTAAATTCTAATAAAATTATTTGCAATTTTTTTTTTTTCATATCAACGTAGATGCAATATTTTCAATATGCGAAAACCTTTGAACTTAATTAATTTTATTACCCAGCATTATTATTATACCCGAAACTCAATTGTTCATATAGTTACTAAATAAGCGAAATTCGCTGAAAAAAAACCACAACGAACGGATAATTAATAACGCAAAAAATTCAGTTAAAAACTGTACATAAAAAATATATAAATTTTCATCGAAAAATAACTCTGAATGATATCAATTTGCACAATAATTCTGCCTTTGTTTTTATTGAATCCATTCGAGTGGCATACTGGCATATAATAAAAAAGCCATCGTCGAACCGAATGAAACCGAATAAATATAGTATACGATACGGCCGGTACATATATATACAATTTGTCTGCTATTCTGTTACCAGGTGTGGTTTCAAAATCGCCGAGCAAAGTGGAAAAAGCGCAAGAAGACGACGAACGTGTTCAGGACGCCGGGCGCCCTGCTGCCGTCGCACGGGCTGCCGCCCTTCGGCGCCATGAGCCCCGAGCTGTGCGGCGCCGCCGGCATGTTCCACGCGCCCGCCGATCGATGGAGCATGGGTCCAGGTTGGTTCCATTCGCACCTATCTATCTCTTCCCCCCACTCCTTCCTTCGCGCTCTCCCCGCGGCATTCTCCCGTTTAACCATTCAATATTTCAAAAGGCTTTTAGCCCTGCGCGCCTCCATAATACAATCGCTCGCCGAATCGAACGCGCACACTATTTCTCGCTTTATATCTCATCTCTTCCGGATTATATTATATTATATATACCGTGTGCTTTTGTTTTCAAAACCGCTGCTGGATGCCGCTACTTAAAACTCGCTTAGCCATGCTCCTCTATACTTCTTTTCCATATTATATATATACACATCCGCGCGCGATGGAGTATTGACGCGGCTCCCCTCCGGTTTATTTATATACGTTCGAAAAATTTAGCCGAGAGGATAATTAACGCTCTCTATACCCCGCGCGCGCGGTCGAACTTTATTTTATTCACGCAAGTCGATGTTACCTGCGCAGCTAGGACACTTATTTATATAACGCGCGCGGTTTGCTCAAGTTTTTCAAAGTAAATTCTTCTTGCAGAATAGTAGGTTTTGTATCTAATAGGTCGCAAAACTCCATATATATAACACTCGTAAATATGAACAATTATACATGTTAAATTTCACCTCTTATTTGATCATATTAATTACGCGATTATTAGAGCAGTGAACCTCCGATCATCATGATATTTTTTTACATATAGAATGAAACAACATTTTATAATTGAGCTTTAATTCGCAGGACTGGGCCAACTGAGTCAGGGTGGCATGGGAATGGGTGGATTCGGCCAGAGCCTCGGCCAGCTTGGCCAACAGAGCTCGGGGAGTCTCGGAACGAGCCTCGGCCTTGGGAACGGCGGCCAGCTGATCAGCAGTCCCTCGCAAACGGTCTATCAGGCTAGCTACGGTTTGAATTCCCTTGGTAAGTGGTAAGTCCCGTGTGCACCACTGCACGAGGCATTAAACAAACGCGCAATCGTTTCGCGCCTCTTTTTTTGTTCTCTCGTAATGGCACGTTAGCGATCGTGAGAAGTTGAGGAGAAAAATTTCCGTTTGCACTTACTTATACGCGCTGACTTTCGACTGCTACCGAGACGACGTTATAGCAAACAAAGGAATCTTATGCGTCGAATATAGTGTCATATATACGAATATGTGTCATGATATATACTGACGATTTTTGGCGTGTTGGACGTGTCACCTAAGAGAAGACATGGGAGAATTTTATAAATTTAAAATTCAAATAGGCTGTTATTATATAGCTGTTTGCTACGTGAATGATCCCAGCGTATATAGCTGTATAGTCTTTTACAGTTTGACTGTTTGCCATTTTAGTTGACATAGCCATCATTTTGCTTGTTGGTTCATAATCTTTCTATTAGGATATATTACCTAAAGTTTTGCATGAGAAGCGTCAAAACATATATGGAATCAATTTAATTCAGGAACATTTCATTAAATATAATGAAGTATGTGTCTCTTCTCAATCAAGTTCTGATTGTTACTAATTATAACATAATTATTATGTGAAGAGTTTTAGCTGGTAGTATAATATTATTTAAAAGATCAAAACATGATTATTATTTACAATAATGATAAAAACAAAAAAAAAAATAGAGATTTGTAACCGAAAAAAGCAATGATACTGGTTATATTTATCAAAATGGAAGTCAAGTGATATAGACAATTAAGATACTTTTTTTTAATTTTATTTTTATTAAGAGATTTTTTTTAAATAAATTTTTTAATATATTTTTAAATGGATAAACTAAACAGTCTTCTGTATTTTATCTGATCATGGCAAAAGTTTTTTCGTATTTTTTTTAAACTCAAACATTGTCACCCATATAAAATTTTTATTACTGCGTCAATCTTTGCTTAAAATACGTTTTGCTTAACTGAGAACCCGTAATTCACAAATATCTTTCTTTTAAAATTGCAGATATTATTCTTCACTCGAGAAAAAAATTAAATTACCGATTAATATATTTAAGAAAAGTTATGATTCGAACCATGCAAATTATAAATAGAACAAACGGATACGTGAATAAATTTATGATTGATTGATTTATTAACGGAAAAAAAGTTCGCATATAATATATTTAACATTTCAATTCGGAAGACCATTTACTGTATAAACCTTTATTTTATATAAGTATAAATAAATAATAAATAATGTGTAAATTTTATAAGGGATCTCATTATCTTATAAGGAAAATATTTCATTCTTAGCTGCTACACCTCTCTGGTACAACGTAGCTACCAAGTGTGCGGCGGCCAAGAGTTAAATACACTTTTTTTTGCCAAAGATTAAACTTTTCAATGAAAATAGTATAAATTTTACTCTTGTACTTGAACATACAAAGAACACCTGCGAAACACTAAAAAAACGAATTATACAGTTAGCTGTATTGACTTTTTTGTTATTTAAATTACCTTTAAAATTTTCAGAGATTTGCAATTGTTCAAAAGATCTAAAATAATTTACGTAATTTAAAAATTGAAAGAAAATAAGGAAAAGTACCAGAATTTTAAGAAGTATAATATACGCAATTGGACGGGGCAGGGGATTATATTCTTCCTAAAATATTAAAAAAATTATCGTAACTTTCAAAAGTCAGACGTATATGACGTTATACTCTCAAAATTGAACGCTACACAAGTCATCACAGTCGAGGCAAGACCTACATGCTGTAGTCTGCTATCGACACGAAAGACATAAAGAGAGAGATAAAAAAAGAACCACTTTGAAACAGAAAAAGAGACTGCAAGGGAGAGAGAGAGAACCAGAAAGAGAATTTGAGACAGAAAAACAATAAAGTCAAGCGGCCTCGTGTGTTTGCCTTCGCTCGCGAAGCCAGAGGCTCAAGGTGGTCGCACCTAGGTGCGAGATCTCGGCTCTCTCTCTCTCTGCCTCGTGTACATGTGCTGTGCGAGTGTTTACCGGCGAGAATATCTCGAGATGCAACCTGTCTTGCTCGGCGAGAAGAAGCTGAATACGTATACGTATGTATACCGGACGCGTATTTGTACATACGTACGTAAATATCGGACGACTCGAGAGCGCTCATTCGAAGTATCTCACACACAGCCCACGGGACAAGAGATGGAAAAGTCAGAGACTTTGTGTGTGCTCGATAGCTGAATTTCGTACCGGTTTCACCGGTCGAATATATACGAATACTGTAAACTCACACACAGGTAATAAAAGTACACTCTGACGGATGTCGCTTGAAAAATTAAATGATAATAAACGTTTTGTCAATGCTGAAAGCGCGCCAATTATGTGTATAATATCATT
This sequence comes from Torymus auratus, assembly GCA_900474315.1. NCBI lineage: Eukaryota > Metazoa > Arthropoda > Insecta > Hymenoptera > Torymidae > Torymus > Torymus auratus. The sequence goes on from UXGD01001400.1 coordinate 24,626, forward strand.
AAACGCAAAATAATCATAATTTTTTTTTTATTATGATTACGTGAAACTGTACTTGAATTAATTCATTGCGCGTATATATGTGTGAAATTATGAATTACAGCATATTATAAAGTTAAATTTTGAATTAATTTAATAAACTTAATAACGGCAAATGCACATTCACAGAAAAGCGATAAATGTTGAGTAGAAATGTGATTCCATGACTTGCAAATTGATCCAATACTATACTAAAAATTATTAAATTAAGGGGTACATAACAACGTTAGTAGTCAACCACTCCAATAATGAATATTCATGTTGACAGATGATTTTACAAGTCAACGTGCTCGAAGTTTATATCTCTCTCGGAATCTTAAAATGTTATCGATTATTCGCGTATATACACACACGCGAGATATTAAACGCATTTAGTAAAACGTTTTTCTTTATCGATATATACATGGAAGTAAAAGTATGCGCATAATTTTTGCCCATTAAAAACAAATTATGCGCATAAAAAACATCCGGGGCAGCCAATCATTCGCCTCGTTTGCAGTTCAATTGATTAAGAATAGTTCAGTCACCATCGAGCCTTAATTAATTTTCCATTAAACCATTAACTTCAACATTCAGTAGCGCTGTGTGCATTCAGACCAGCGCGGTTCTATAGGAAACACGCGGACGACAGACTAATCGTATCGATTGCGCGTATACTTATAATGTCGACCGCGCCTGCGGCCTGCGGTGAACTTTTAAATTCGGTCGCGCTGCATGTTCTTCGATTACTATATTCTCTGTACAAGTGTCTAATGAAAATTTACACGAATGTGAAAGTAACATTGCTCTCTTAAAATTTATGTTTGGCGTGCTTCGTGTTTGGCCAATATTCACTTACAATTCTATCGGATCATCTATAATTGGTAATACATATAAGAATAAAGTGACAGAGCTTTTTAAGTAGAAATGTAAGTACTAATGGTTGCATGGCGTGAAATTTTTATTGTTATTGCTGCTCTTGCATATCTAAAGAAAATGTAACAGTTAAATTTGTAAAGGATAATTGTGAGAAAGAAGATAGTCAATGTAAATGTGGATTAATATTATCTGTAAGATAATTGAGTGTGTCTCACTTTTCAATTAATTTCATTTTATGAGTTTCTGGTACAAAACAGATTTTATCTTTTATAATAAAATTAATAATCATGCAAATTAAATAGCACTATTTTACTATGGTTTTTTTTCTACTAAATATTCATTTCAATCACACAGGCGGCCATATTTTTTCTGGACTACCTCTACGATCTTGCAGCGGAAGTGTTTGATCCTAACCGACCTTTATAGATTTTTTTGAGTAGCCAAATTTTAAGCTTTTTTTTATAAAATACTCAAATTTTCATTTCACACGTGCCGAAAAATACTATGAAAGGTATTCCTTGTTGGTGTTTACATAAATTCAAGTAGTTGTGTTGTACAAACGTTACATTTTAAGCGACTCCGTACACAATTAGTGTGGTACTTACTAAACACTGACACTTAACAAATAGTAAATAATTAAACAAATTTCCCAATATAACCGCACTTATGTTTAGGTACTGGATACGAAATCAAACTAGTCAACATCATTAATAAACTGATTCTGTAATTTTCACCCTCGGTTGTAACATTTGTCGCATTAGCAACTCGAATTGCTAATTCTCTACTAAACGATATACCAAATATATAAAAAAGCAATTAAAATCCTGTAAATTAATTATAATCTAAAATAAAGAGATACAAATAACAAATGATCTAATCTCATGTAAATACGATTTACGAAAATAAAAAGATCGCATACAAACGGACGCCTTTTGGATGGACAAAAACATACAAATGATAAGTATATATATAAATAATGGATTAAATTCTGTATAGTCTAAAATGCAAAATAAATATTTATTTTTCTTGGATAGAACTGTTACAATTCTACAAATTTGTAAAATAAAATAGTGCCTTGTCATGAGGTACCATAAAAACTTGAAAATTGGCCTTTTATAATATATAATATTATGGTCATTCTAGATAGGAATCAAGTGATAGTTTCAGCGCCAAAAACATCTTTTATAAGATTATATAAATGCTCATCTTCGTCTAAAAATATAAAATTAAAGATTCTCTACTACATATTATGCTGCATACTTATACAAGCTCTTTTTATACCATGCTAAAATAGAATTTACTATATTTAGGGCTCAAGTATACTTGATTCCTGCTCATAAATAGAATGCATCTCGACACCTACAATGTCAATTATCACATATTATCGTTCAAGTAATGTTTCATCGGTAGATGTATGATTGTGAAAAAGAAACAGAAATAATGTGAGCTCACTTTTTTTTTAGGTTGATCAAACGAGGCAGAACTTATATATTGTTATATTAGAATAAAACAATCACTCCAATTAATAGTAATTCCTGTGTTTTTTTATATCAAATAATATTTTGTTTATATTGCAAAAGTGTATAAAAATTCTAAACTATTTTATAGCCATTTGTGTAAGATTTTTCATTTTTGCTTATAGTCGAATGTTGGAATAATAATTCTAAACAAAATTACGAAAGCAATAGAAATTAATATATAGTTTGAATAGATTCATCCAGAACAAAAAATGGCTGCTGAAACAGATAATACCCTAATAGATAAAGAAAAAGTGTGACGTATAGCGAGCTGCTAGGCAGTTGCGCGTTCGCATAGTTCGCGGTAACTCGGCGTACAAACAGCTTTTAGAGCGAGACTTATTTTTCGCTTTTGAATAATGATTAGCACCATACCGCGCGCTTCTCTACGAGGTGCCAATTAACTCGGCGCACGAAACGCCACCGAATCCGTTTGGCACATGTGTACACATACGCGCTTCTTTAACAGCTTCTACATCTCATAATCTCGCTCTAGAAAATTAATTTCGAGATAAAGAACGCGCAACAGACAGCACAACTATATGATAGTAGTTTTCTAATTTCAAAGTTATTTGAGAGAACCATGCGCATTACGATTATTTCGCAACGTCGAGGAAAAGTTGGACCTGCACTTCGATGTCAGGTTTTCTGAACGTTGGATTAAATTCTCGATTTGCAAGGCTAACAGCGACTTTTCTTGGGATAGCATGCGAATGAAAACTTGGCTTTCCTTTTACTACTTTTACTTTTTGTTAATTACCTGAAGTGCATTTTGTAAATGATAACATAAATAATATACACAATCAATCTTCTCGCAGAAATAGTTTAATTTCAGGAATGCCGTTAATCAGTTTATATGATACGATTATCTAAAGATTTTGTCAAATAAACATATGGTTCATTTTTAAAGTTAATATAAGAATGTATTATTTATTAAGTCCTAGAATCAATAGTTAGTTAAAATAAAAATAAAAAAGTGCGCCTGAGGAAGCCGGATGAATGTAATCTTAGTGATTGAGTCTGTTTTCGCATGAAATAAAGTTTCTTATAAAAATATTAGTAGACCCAAATATATTTTATAATTATAGTGGTTATATTTTAAGTTATTGCATTCCGCGACAAGAAAAGTATAAATCCACTCCTGTAAATCTGTCTAGAAATAAATTCGAAGCTTTTAACTGATCTGATCAAGTTCAAAATATTTGAAAACGCCGTTTTAAAATAAACATGAGTATATCTCTGTAATTAAAACTTTGATACAAGGATGAAATTTCCGATATCAGAATTCCATATTTGGTTACTGTATTTCAGCTCGTGTACATTGACAAATAGCAGTATACTATCTTTGAGGATCTGATAATGGAGAGGGAAAGGATTTTGTTAAATTGCTAAACTTTCAGCTAAAAATTTTGTCAAAATATAAAACATACTATTTCAAAATATTGATCAATGATATTTAAAATGCAAAAATAAGACTAAATGTAAACTATTTTCATGTAAGCATGCGTATGCAAACAATTTAAAATGGATTACTTAAACTTACAGAAAATCTATTCACTGATCAACAAATGGATTTTCGAAAGATACGAAATATTCACTCCGTTATGATTTTTAAAGTGTTTGCCGTAGTTTTATGACTTTCGCTCATAATTTATACAACATATTGAATATAATAATAACTTAATAAAAAAATGTTATCTCTTTATGCCATTTTTTCAGCTATCTGTACATTGTATATCGAAATAGATTCAATTTTGCGATATTCGAATATTTTGAAAAAATAAGTAAAAATAAATCAGTAGTACAGCAAATACCCCCTGCCGATTATTGATTATTGGTTTTTCATATTTCTTTGCATTACTAATTCACTGGAAATCTGTTCACCGGGCAAAAAGTATTTATGGAAGTAAAAATAACTCGTATACAACTAATCGATACCTATATATTGTGTCATTTCGTAATTTTTCCATAAACTTGAGATCGTACAATATTCAGAAATAATTTTACTGCTGTTCAGTTAATTTTTTTTATTATATCAAATCATTCGGTACAATCTTTTCCTGCGCGAGATGAATATAGGGCCATCATCCACAAAACAAGTAAATGATCGTAATCGACATAAACGTGAACGATGAAAAATAATATGAACCAAACATATAATATATAGGTAATATACAATACTGACGCTAATAGAAAGGCGCCTCTATACCATCCTCGTCATCATCTCAGCGGGCGTTTCGCGCGTAAACTCACACACACACACACACACATACACACACACACAGAGACGCGTTACACGCCTGGCTCTCGAGAAAGAATGTAAAGCTCGCGCAATGCCCCCCGCGCTTTCCGAAAGGGAAAAGTCGTAAAAGGGGAAAACGATGGATGGGATATCCGCTCTCTCGCATAGTAATGCCGAGTGTACCTATATAGGTGCAAAGAAGCGCTCGGACCACCGGCCTCGAAAAAAAAGGGCCGCGTTGCGCGCTTTACGACTCTGCGGACGACGGTAGCCTACGCTGCAACTGTGTATACCGCGGCTCCGCACCTGTAACACTACGGGCATCTCGTCTCTTGTTCCTAGAACGCATTATAACTTTATTTGCCGAGTTTCACGAAAAGAGGGAAAAGCGCGCGAGCGAGCGCATTAAATCGCGGCGAATGATTAGGTGAGGTTCTCGAGGTCTAAGGAGCTGTATTATATGTATTGCTGTGGTATGCGCGTTTGTTGGCCGCACAAGTCGTCGGTTTTATTGTTTCGTGTATATACAAACGCGTATGCTCGCGGCGAATTCCTTTGATATGGACTCTCGAAAACACTGAAGAAGATAGGTTGCATCTCTCGTACAACCTTTTAGGAGTTTTATTACCCCTTTTGTTTCGATACAACTCTCTTTTTATTGGACCTCCAGTGAGGAGTTTTGAACGTTTACTTATATACCAACCATGAAATGATGAAATCGATAGATTAATATTGTCTTATACTTTGCGAAACATTGTCGATGAAAGGAGTGATTTTATAAACGTCATTTGAAACATTGTTTTCTTAAGATTTAAATTTTATTTGTCTTGAATTTGTTTTAATCAATTGTTCATTTTGGTGAAATGATTCAAATTTTATTTGTCTTGAATTTTTTTCATCATCATCTATTCATTTGGCATGATTTCTAATTTCTTTCCGATGAGCCTCATTGATAATCTGAAATTTACAAGGATGTTTGCGTTTACTTATTTTAGTCATAGTCATCATGTTTGCCACAATCATATATACACGAACCTTCGCGCGTAAAATACATATACATCATATATATTTGAATGCTATGAATAAGATATTTCTTAGAGTACAATGTAATTTTGTATTTTATATCAGTGATTGTGGCAAGATGTAGCTATAGCTTTAATAAGTAAAAACCTCCTTGTAAAATAAATTTCAGATGATTGGTGACCTCAGAACATTACAAAACATGGACTTCCATATCAAATTGCAGCATCGGAAAGAGGATGGGGATTCTGCCAAGGGAATGGATACAACGGATCTAACTTAGCAACCAAAGGTAACGTTGCAAATGACGAGAAACTATTTCGCGAAGTTTTTCTTTTTTCTTCATTTGAATCATTTTGACAGGAGGTCGTGTCACGACTTATAGAGAATAACTCTATCATTATGAAATAGAGTTATTGACAATTGGAATTTCGAAAATTACTTCAAAATTATACGTGCCGTAAATTAAATTTGGCATTTCGCTTATTATTATTATTATTATTTTATTTTGTTTTACTACCTCGTTATTTTTTAATTCCTATTCTGTATTTAAATATAAAAATTGTTGGAAAAGTTTTCAGTTTTAGATAATCCCTTGCTGTTTGAATATATTGATGTACTTAAAAATATTGGACCATTTCCTCTATTGTTGCGAAATAAATATTGTTAGAATCTACCACAACTAAATATTGACTTACTAGGAGAGTGTACTACTCTCGGGTCACGAATATGGTCCAAACTTCGCAATTGATTTTGGATGTGAAGATATGAAGAATGCCAAAATAATAGACCGTAATTCGAGTCATTAAACAATTTTGCTTTCATTTTAAGACAGAGTCGAAAAGAATTCATCTTTTTCAAGTGGTTTATTATCAAATCACTTAGTCTAACAACGCCTTCCATATATAATTCTGAAAAAGAAAAAGAAAGCGCGCTTTCATTTGGTTATTTCAGAACTACAAAAAATATCGACTTCTTCCAAATAGCCGTCAGTTTAAATTAAGTAATAAAAATACACTGACTAATGATTACGAACCGCAACTCATATGAGGAATTCTCGAAATTTTCTACAATTGGAGTGACATGGTTTTAAAAAATATTTATAAATGGACAAAAAGAAGCTATTGAAGGGGCCAACAAATATTCCACAAAAAGGCGATTCAAGTAGAAGAAACAACTTTAATTTATGAAGAGAATCGGAAAAAAATGGTCGGTTCTGTGCAAAGTTACGTAAATTTGAAAATTGCGACAAATGACCAAAAATAAGCGATTTTTCCCGAATCCACATGCACGTAATTTTACGCCAAATTGGCCAATTTTTCCAATTCTCCTCTCAAATTAAAGCTTTTATCTTCTACTTTAATCGCTTCTTCGTAGAATATTTGTGGTCCACTTTAATAGCTTGTTATTGATTAATCATCAGTGACTACTTTTTGTCCATTTTTCAGTATTCTTTAAAACCCTGTCACAGTACCATTTTCGACTGTTGACAAATTTTCTAGTATAATTTATAACCCATACAAACCAATAAACATTTGTTCTCCCATATTTTTAACCCTCTAACTGTAGAAAATTTTAGGAATTTCTCATATACTTAATGCCACTTCGTTGCTCAATATTAAATTACATATTTATAACAAATCAAAGCCAAAAGAAAAGCGCCAATCAACCATCTTTTTCTCTGGTTTAATTTTCCCCTTTCGCCCCTTCCTTAAAACAAAACGCACTCCACATCGTTGCGGCAATATCTTCGTATTTTCACGTCCAACAACGCACAGTGTTGTCCCCATCAAACCCCCATACATAGCAGCAAAAGAAAGCTACTAACAAACAAATCTCTCTCCGTATAATTGCAGGCGGCGTGCACATGTCAGCGTCACGGGGTTCACCTCCTAGCGGCGGCTCCTCCGTCGGCGGGCAGAGCAACCAGAACACGGGTGGCGGTGGCAGCGGTCTAGGCTCGTCAGCCCTCAGCTGTGGGCAGAACTCGCCGAACGGTAGCAGCGGCGGCCCTGTCACCGTGACGCCCGGCGCCGCGAACAGCGGGACGAGCGGCGCCTGCGAGGCTGAGGGGGCGAATGGACCCGGCGGCGGCACCGGCGGCGTCGATGCCACGGATTGGCGGGGCGCCCACAGCATCGCCGCCCTCAGGCGCCGCGCCTCCGATGCCTCCCAGCAACAGCAGCAACAGCAGCAGCAACAACAGCAGCAGTATAGTTCCCAGCCGACAGGACCTCCGCCTCAGTACGGCCACGATATCGAGTACAGCTCGGTTTATTGAGATTACATGGACGAGCTGTAAGCGCGGCTAAAGTGGATTTATTGTGGGATGTGTGTGCGTGTGTGTGACTTTGTTGCGATTGATTCTGGTTGCGCTTGGTCCCTATTATTTTTCGCTCTTTCGTTGATTTTATTGTTTTACCTCTTTAGTTATTATACGTGAGAATGCAAGCGCCGATTCTCAGGAAGGATTATTATTATTATTATTATATATGTATGTATAGTCTACGAGAGGCGAAAGCGATCGTTTTTATGTGCGAGATGAAATTAATTTCGTATCATGCGAGCCGTTGGTTATTATGATTTTGCGTGATTTTTTGAAGATTATTACAGAAAGAGATATTTAGAACGTTGTTTTGAAAGATTTTCGGTATACGATGTTGTGCACAAAGTTATAGACAGTCCTTCTCGAAGACGAAGATAGCGCGCTCGCGAGTGTGTAACGGCAATAGATCCGTAAAACAGTGTCCGAGGCTTAGTTGGAAGAAATCCATTGATATAATATAATAATCGGTATAATTATAAAGAAAAAATAAGTGACAATTCGCTTGGCTGTCGTATCGGCAGCGCGCGAGCTCCTTGCGTCTCGGCACCGAGACGAAACGAAATGTATACGACGAGTTACCTTAGTATATATCATACATGGTATTGTAAATATATTAAATATATATAATATAGTTAAGTGAAACTTCGGTATACCGTGTGCTATATGTGAGATGGCACGCAGAGTGAACAAAATTCGGTCGAGCGGCGATTAAATACGATGGCGGGAGTCGTGCAATGTGAAAGAGAGAAAATTTAGAAAGGCATTTATATAGTGGAAGAAACGTTTTTTGTCATCGCGCGTTTTAAATCAATAAGCCGGCTTTAAATTGGTAACAAAAAGGATTTGTGAAGTGAATCACGCACAATGATTTATTCTTTTTAATTTACTGTTTTTTCCTTCACCGTTTCGAACAAGTGATATTTCTTTTGCAAAAATAGAAATGTTAATACAATGAAAATTCAAGAATTAAAAGTGAGTAGTAATAACAATTCGATAATTAAATTAGTCCATTGGGGATGTACGGAATCGATCGATGAAAATAAATGTTTCTCCTTCCTGCCTTCGAAAGCGAGAGAGAGAGAGATGTTATGAATGTTTTGGACTTCCTATGAAACAATAATACGATTGTGCTCGAAGAAAGAGAGCACATTTCGTTTGCGATATAAACGTTAAAACATGATTTAAGATGGTCACGTATATACGCACGAGTATATATTTAGCATACAATTTAAAAAAATAGACGAATTTATGTAGACGCGACAACCCAAGATACGAGAGCACATGATTTTTTTTGTCGTTTCATATACAATATAAAAAAAATTATTTGCATCAGTAGCCGAAAGGAAAATATTGCATGATGTAAAACAAATGAATATTAACGCGCACACGTGTTATTCATACTTTCTTATATAATCGCTTGGGCGTGTATTAAATATCATATTTTTGATTGAATCTTTTACGTGTAAAGATATCCATTGAATGATGGATAAAAAAAGGTTATAACTTTTTTAAATTATAAGCACATATAATAGTGTCCTACAACGTATCACCGTACATACATACACACATACACGCACACATATACACACGCACAAACTTATACACACACACACTTACACGTTTTTTACAAACCTAAATCGACTACATAATGCTAAAGCTTGGAAACTAGTAAAAATATTATGAAAACACGTTAGTTATATGATTATCTCATACAGTATGATGTATCAGTAGATGCATCGACTATCATTAATAATCATCAAATTATTTTATGAAATTCTTTGGGATGTCATAAAAATGAAATAGTCATTGAGGAAAAAGAAAATGTCTTCGAATCTAGATATGTGGTAACTTTTTGAAATTATTTTAAAAGGAAAAATCAGTACTTTTATATATAGTAATTTTAAATTTTAGACCATACAACTGATGCATTAGAGTATCGAAAAATGAATTATAGAACACAATATACTTCATGGGCGTTTAATGTATCATTTTACCAGGAAATAAAAAAAAATATACAGGACGTTTTATGTTGTAAAGAAAAAAAATAAAATCAAAGGGCACGACAGCGCCCTGCTTGGTTACATATAACTGATTACGTAGGCCGTTTCTGCTGTTGTCATTGAGACATACGTTTTGTAAATATTAATAATACAAGGTGCACGTCTAATTGTGTAACGAATCTAAGGTATACTTGTGTATGTATGATATTAATGAGTTACTAATAAGGAAGGAAAATGCCGATAAGAAATTGGAATATTGATGTCTTGTTATATTTACCTAATATCGGTTATATACAATAAATCAACTAATTAAGTTATAAAAACGCCTTTTATCACGTATACGATTGGACTCGAAAGAGACAAAAAATTCTTTCAAAGTGATATTTTAATGTGGTTATAATCAAAATCTTATCACTCTACGTGTATAGCATACTTTTCGATCGCGTTCTGACTAAATAATGTTTTACGAAAATTTATGTTTATAGTTTTTAAAGATTAATAAAAATTATAAAAGTTATTGGTCAATCTTCTGATTTCAATTGCATTTCTTCTCAGTGCAGTGTCAAGAGGCGCGACGTACCGTCAAAGCACCAATTTTCGATCAATAAAAAGATCCATTTCCGATCAACAGAATAATAGAGAAAATATATACCATTCGTTAACTTGTCTCGAACACCCAAAATTCCCAAATTTACGTCAGAATTGAGAATGGACATAAACGGAAAAAAATAAACAGAAAATCTTGCTGTTTTGCACAAGTTAAATCAACTGGATAAGGAAAAAGTAGAAACTGCTTTA
>UXGD01001401.1:0-35419 GCA_900474315.1 Torymus auratus
ATTTCCAAAACAAGAATTTCATGCGCAACTCCTTGATTCACTAGATGCGCTATGAAAGTAGCAGATGATATACACAGTTTTATCATTTCTTCTAAATCCCTGTTTAAGTTGAATTGCTAATCGTTTTAGTAGCAGTTCTCCTATATTGGGAAACTAAAAGAAACATAAAAAAATTAAATAATGTTATACTTATCATATTTAGTACTTAATTTTTAATAAAAATGTAAATATGAATATTCTTATCTTGGAATTAATAACAGCTACTAGAGCTGTGTAGACTGTTGTAAATGTAAAACAAGCAGCCTGTACTTGAATAATGGATCCAGCCAGAAGGCCTCTGACTATATTTTCTTTTAACAAATCTCTTGTAATTGGACCAATATTACTTATATTAACTTTGTTAATATAACCGTGAATGGATTTTTTTAAAGCCTCCCATGCAATACGCTGATATGCAGCTCCACTTTTATCACTTATTTCTGCCTGCATCATGCGCAATTTTGCAGGTGAAATGTGGCACCTTCAGTTTTAGAAGTTAATAAATTCACTGTTTAATTTTGTCTTTCTTCTGCCCCTTTTTCTCCATATTCGCTTATTTCACCTGGTTCTAAGATTCTAACTTTACTTTCATCACAAGTATTCTTATCTGTATCTTTTCTGTTGTTGATTTTTTCTTTACTTTTATCAAAATATTCCTTTCCATCTTCGATTTCTTTATTTCTAACTTCACTTTCATCTTCAAAATTTTTTTCTCTATGCCTATCTCTGCTCTTACCACTTTCAATTCTTTCTTTATTCTTGCTCCTAAACATTCTTTCACCAAATATATTCAATTACAGCTAATTAAGTCCGGTTTCGCATGGTAATAATTGCTCACTCGTCACGTAAAAACGTAATGTTTTCGAGCTGCACCCTCATGAAAGTGAATTCCGGCCGCCAAGTTTAAATGATGACGAATATATATGTTGGATAGTTTATAAATCAAGCAAAAACTAAGCACTTTATATCAAATTAAGCTTTTATTTCGACCTTAATAAACACTTCTGAGCGTAACTAACTGACTACTTACTAAACGATGGATCATGGATTATGTATCCATACATTATGCGACCGTGCGTCAGCTCAGTCAGCTGTTCACGAAACGTTTCAAATCAAATGCCGCGCTGCGCGTGATTGGGGTGCCTCAGCTTCTGTGCCGTTGGCCGTTGCCGCGCGAATTCTGAATTCATAGTCGATAGGTCGATACTCGATGGTTACACTCCACTTACCTCACACAGCTGCGCGACTGGTGGGGAATTGGGGATGACCCGGATGGGATGACCCTCAACCCTGTCGATTGCGTTTGTGTGCGTGCGTCTTAGCACTCTTACTCTTAGCTATACATGAATAGGCAGATGGTGCGCCGTGGTGGGGATGCAACTGCGCTTACACAGCTGCGCGAGGTGCGCGACTCGCGCAGTGCGAGTTCAAAAACATAACCTTCTGCTCCGGCTTTTGGCGGCAAATAGTTAGAGCGGTGAACTGCGGCATTGAGGAGTGAGGACGGCGAGGTATCTCTTGGCGTCTTCTCAAGCTGGTTGTGTGGGGAGATTGAAGGGATCGCCGATATCGATGAGCCTGGACCATCATGTTTGTGAAGGACTTGCCAAATGACTTTTACAACGTGATACACGGAAAGGTGAGTGGAATTTTGGAGTTTCGTGATTCTCAATTGTGGATAACCTGTTGCTTTTGGTGGTGTGTAAATTTTTAGTGTAGCATGCTGGGTAATCTAATTTTTGGAACTTTTTTTCAGCAAATTCTGATACTTGTCAACTTTGATGTCGATGCCATTTGTGCCTCCAAGATATTCCAAGCCCTCTTCAAGAATGACAACATCGTGTACACAATGGTACCCATTCAGGGTGTCAAAGATTTGGTTCGTGCATACCAGGATAATGCCGAAGAGGTAAATAAATATAGTATATTAAGTATATTTTATTAATCATTATGTTCATAATACACGATATTGATGTGATGATAAACTTTGTTTTGTTTACAGATAGAATATGTTATTTTGATCAATTGTGGAGGTACAATAGATCTGATTGAGATACTTCAACCAGAAGAAAATGTTAGATTTTTTATTTTAGACAGTCACAGACCATACGATTTATGTAACGTATACAACGAAAAGCAAGTACTACTTCTTGGAGAACCATCCCCTGAAGAAGAGATACCGGAATATGATCATGTCTTCAATGATGAATCTGTAAGTTAATTGCAATTTTGTAATTGTTATAGATTAGTTATAAAATTAATTTTGCTTATGTTAGTCGGACGAGGAAGAGCCAGAACTTTCAGATGAAGAAAATGAATCCAACCAAGCTAAGCGGAGAAGAATGACTGAAGCAAGAGTTTTAAAAAAAAGACAAATGCGAGATTGGGAAGAGAAAAGAGATACTATTATTTTCAACTATACTCAATACAGCTATTATGGCAAATCGGTATATTTAATGATAAATTTTTAAAATGGCTACTATATAATTTAATTTAATTTATATATTATTTATTTTGTTTACAGAGTGCTATAATAGCTTATGAATTGACATGGCAAATGTCAAGAGATAATTTAGATATGGTGTGGTGGGCCATAATTGGATCCACTGAGCAAGCTATTTTAAGTAAGGTAGAGACCAGTAGTGTGCTTTTAGAATCTGGTAATTTACAAGGACATGTCTCGAGATTAAGCCATGCTAGAGGTGGCGATGTAGATAAGCAGCAATTAAGTGCAATCAAAGTTACTTATGATAAAGAGTATCCTTTTAGTATTTTACATAAATATTTAATTTTGTTTTCTATATTATTAATCACTGTTAATTTCCCTTAATCAATTCAAAATAGTCTTCAATTAGCTTTATACCGTCATTGGACTGTTGAAGACAGTTTGAGACACTCCATGCCAACAGCTGTTGCATTACGGCTCTGGTCCATTAGAGGAGAGCAAAAATTAAGAGAGCTCTTGGCTGAAATGGGACTTCCTCTTGCTCAGTCTAGACAAAGATTTTCATCTATGGATCTTAATCTCAGACAAGAATTTCAGGAAATGGTCGAAAAATTAGCTGGTAAATATCATTTAGATAGCATAGTTAGTGCAAGTTTCACAATGCAGTATGGATATCGGTTCAAGTATTGTGCTTCTGATATTGTGTATGCAATGCTGGCCATTTTGGAATCCACAGTGAGTTTCTATTTATTATATACCAACGTTTAAGTTTATATATTCATACGAAAATATACTTCAAAATAAATAAATTATAATAGAACTAAAAGATTAAAATTTTCACTTTTGAAATTGTCTTTAAATCTTAATCTTAATAATCATTACTAATATTTCATTTTAATCTTATTTTAGGGTCGGGACAGACCGCCTCAGCTATGCTTCCTGGAAGCATCAGATTGTCTTTCGCGAACGAAAAAAGAAATTCTCGACAAAGGTATAGAGCGAGCCAAAAACATGCTCGTGCATATCTACAAAACGGCTCAGAGTATACTGGAGCAGAAACAAGTGATAAATGCTGGTACATTTCTCTACCTCGTTTTGACAGAAGGCGTTCTCAATTGCCATCTGTTTTATCATCCCCATGCACTTCTCATGTTGGGGCAATTTACGTTAAAAGCATACGTCGAATCTTCTCGTAGCAAACGTGCATCTCACTGGCCTCTCGTAGCCTCCGCGGTTTACAGCCAAGAAGAAGGAACGTGTCTTATCATCGGTATACCGCCCACGTCCGAAGAACAACCTAAGAGGTGTGTTTTTATTTTATATTTTATTTTATTATTTAGAAACAGATTATTGAAAAATATTATTAAAGTTGAAAAATACTTTTTACGCATACACTCTGTAAACAATAATTTTTTTGACTGGTAGAACTAAGGGTATGCCTTATACCGACAGAATTCTCAGCCGTACCGACCACAATGTTTTTAATTAAATATTAATTATTATAAGCTTTTCCTTAAATTATGAGAGTCAACGCACAAAGGCCAACTTTATCTAATTCCTGGTCAAATTTTAGATAAATCTATTGGAAAATAAAGACGAAATTTGAAAAATCCCAATGTCGCATATTACTATATTAATCTCAAAATATATCTTGCAATTTTTCAAATTTCGTCTTTAATTTTCAATAGATTTATTTGAAATTTGACCGAGAATTGGGTAATAAGTTTGCCTTTGTGCGTCGAATCTTAGAATTCAAGAAAAAGCTTTGAACAATTTATATTTAATTAAAAACATTGTAGTCGGTACGGCAGAGAACTCTGTCGATATAAGGCATGCCCTAATACAATCTTTAGCTGAGTGTAAATATAAAAAAAGGAACTGTTACCTTTAGTTTTATCTCTAATAGAAAAGTAGCTGATTTAATTAATATTAAGTAATTAAAATTAATAAAACGACAACACCTATTGAGTTTCTATTTAAATTTCTACAAATCTTTGATATTTTCAGCTTATTTGGTCGAGCCTTTGAACAAGCTGCAAAAAATACGAACTCCGTTATAGAGGCTGACTATTTTGATGCTACAAGTAAGATACTTATCATTTTATTGTATTTAAGCTTTTTATATACTTTGAGCCTTTTAACAGTAACTCTTGTTTTCTTATTTTAGTTGCAAGACTGAAAATTGAAGATAGACCTAAATTCTTTGATGCCTTGGCAGCGCTATTAGTATAAGGATTTTTAGAGTGCAAGTTTTATGAATAGATAAATTTTATTTTTGAACGGTACCGAGTGAAAGGATGTGATACATCATGTAGCATATTTTATAATCTGAATGACAAGTGAATGTATATCTAAGTTTATCATCATTATTTTAACAAAGTTTTCGTCCAAAAATTTATTAACCGTGAAATGTCTCTAATAACCAGACGTATTTTCACTAATTATTTTCTGTTCAGTGGATTGACGTATATAATTTTTAATTTAGTTTTTAATATTGGATTTGGGGACATTTCTATTAATTGAATTTAAAATTTAAAATAAGCAATGAAAAATTAACTTTTAAAAATTTTAAATAATTGATATTTCTCTACCCTGTGACACATCAAAATAATTAAATTATTAGTTTGTAAATATTGAATAATAACTATGGTAATAAGTGAAACTTATCGCGTCGAATTATACACGTTACATAGTGACGTTATTTTTTGTACTGACTGAATCATTTATGTAAGGTTTTAACAATTTAAGGTTAAATAAAACGCACGCATATCATTATTGACGAATTATGTGTTTATTTCCAGCTACATTATAAAAAAAATCTTACATATAAAACTATCCCGTGAAAATTATACAAAATTAAATATAAATATTACCTATTACCTTTTTCGAGTTTCTTACGAAAATTCTGAAAAAATTCTCAATGATAGATATTATAATGATATATAACATACTCAAAACTAAAAAGTCCCGTCGATACCGAATTAGAGATATCAGCTTTCAAAGTTACAAAATTTAATACGCAGTCTTATGGGATGCTCACAAAAAAATGAACGTTTCTGTCAATACTCGAAAAGTTTTCTTGCAACTTGGAAAAAAAAAACCGATATGTTATTAATAACGATATTTGAAGTATTATATCGAAATTCCAGAAAGGCTAGCGACCGACACCGTTTTCGAGATATAGTTTTTTAATTATAGTACGTTATCTCGATTACTCGCGTTTAAGGATGTTCAATGGTTATAGACGGAGGTAATTTAAAGAATTTTTTACAATAATTTTTACGCATTGTATGATAAAAGTAACAATATACATTGAAAGGAGTCTTAAAATAACGAAAAAAAATTCTTTTAATGAAATTTAATTATTGTGAAAACCAGTTACCGTCGCTTGAAGAAAATTAAAAAAAAAGTTAACTCTTTTTTGCTTTTTATCCAATTTTGATTTGGAAACGGTCATTTTGTTCCTTATTCAATTTCAGGGCAAGGCTCTGATACGAAAAATAGAAAATTATTAAAAACTGCAAAGTTACATGCAATTGTTTATAAGTTAATTGAAAATGTAACCCACTCATATAAACACACCAATCGCGTGCCCGCTCGCTCCGTGTATCGGTGACTCGGTGTGTGCGGTGAAGGGGCCTGTAGGCGGCGCTGTGTTCCGCGAGCGCGCGGGGGAGAGAAAGAACGTACACATAGGCCGGCGGTGTTGGCGGCTGCTGCTCTCCTAAAACACAAACACCTGATGACTGCAATGCCAGCACAGTAGTGCGGCATGGACTTGTGCACGAGGCGCAGCCGCTATATCACTCTCTCTTCCCATAATACAACTTTTCTCTTCTCTGTGTGCACCAGTGACTCTGCGCGTTCGCCAATGCACCATCGTCGTCGCGTTCTTTTCTTATATAGCGGATAGTGTTCGAACATACGCACCCTTCGAAAAAAGTTGAAATTTCGCGCGTGCGCGCGCGCGATCCGCGAGTTTTGTTTTTATAATAGGTACAGAGAGAATTGTGCGGTGATCCTCGTCGTTGTTTTGTTTTCGCGAAAGGAAATGACTGTGATGCCAGTGCCGAATCCGCGGTCCAAGCACGATAACTGACCCCGCACGACGGCGCTCACACGCGTGAGAATTAGGAGGGACAAGAGACGCGGTGGTGCTGGTCCTATCGGGGAAATTCGTGAAGACCCAGGGCCACGCGAAGGGAAATGTAATGCCAGCGGGGGAGGAACGAGCGAGCGCGCAGCTGCCGCCGCCGCCTCGCCGCTGTTCAACATGCCGCTACTGCCCAGGTCGCCGTTAATTTACATCGTCATCCTCGTAGCCGCCGCTGCCACCCTCGCCGAGGACAACACTACGACCGTCGCCGACAACAACAACAACGATGACCTCGTTCTGCCGGTCGTACTACTCGGCTCCACTGCAGGTGCGTACTTATACATACCATATAAGTATGCGTACCTACCTATACGTAAACAGAAATGCTCATCCGTCAAGTTTTTCATCGGGGAACGGATATAACGATTGCAAAAATTGTTGTACGCTAGCATGCGCGTATAGAGCGGGAGCATATTATATTCCTGTCACGCCTAAATTCCCACGGAGAGGAATGTAAGCGAGCGAACGGCGCTCGTTTCTTTTCGCTCCTTCGTTGCTGCGCTATACGCGCGCGCGCGCCTTTCTTGTACACTTTTTCAAAGGAAATGTATATGTACGAGCCTTGCCGAGCACTTAACTACTTATAGGTACGCGGTTTTGATTTTCTCGAGAGACGACAAAAAAAAGGGGATCTGATTTACACGTCGGAAGTGGACACTTTGCGGAGACACAGAGCAGCTTTCTTTATATATACAAACACTTGCTGCAGTGTACAAGTGACCGCGAGCGCAAAAATAAAAAGAAAGAAAAAAAATTAATTGACGCGCAGCGCGCAGAGGAGGGAATATAATACTTATACAAGCTGCTGCTGCGAGTGTAATAACCGAGAGTGAGAGTTATTTTGCGGCTGCGCGTGGGAGGGAACCTCGTTGCCTAGTTTTTTCACGTACTTACGCCGCGCGCATGGCACAAAGCGACGTTCGCCGAATCCCCGATGGATAGGTTTCGGAATGCAAACGTTGTGTGTTGAGTTGACGACACGCACATCGCGCTCTGTATTTATTATTGGAGCGGTTCTGAATATTCATAGGAATATGGTCGTGATCCCGAGCGCGCGCGATGGCTTTTAATGGGAGAGAGGTATATACATAAGTTGGTGGGTGGATGATGATAGGTGGGACAGAGACAATGGGTGTCGTCTTTAAGTGGAATAGAGAAATTGGTCGCGTGGAAAAAATGGGAACGACGTACCGCCAGACCTATATGAATTATATAGAGGTTTGGAGTGTGTGTGTGTGTGTGATGTGAATGACAATATTTTTAACGATGCTTTGTATTGTTTTTATTTTTTAATTGTAATCGGATGATAATGTAGTGTGAGCGTGACATCTTAGTTGATTGGACTATTTTAGTACCTTTGTGCATCGTCATTTCCAGATGACACGGCAAATTGCGATTTTATCAAACAAAAAGATCATGCAGCGTTAAATCTTGATTGTACATCAAATGAATGCACGCAAACTTGGAATAAACACATACGCAAATGAAACTACTCGTAAGTAATTTTTTTTTCTTCGAATGCAAAACCACGAGCTGCACAGTTTACTTTACAGCAATGAATCTACAATCCAAACCTCCTTTTACACAATCGTCATAACCCCGAGTCACCGCGACCGCTACCACCGCCTTTTACGCAAACACACCACCGGGGACCACAATAAAACGCCATCATCATCATCATCATTGCGATCGATCCGAAAGAATCGCCTCCCCGACAAATCCGCAAACAACTCTGCTGCGCCCGCAGCATGGAAAACGAATCGCATATAGCCGCGCAAGGTAAACTTCCTCGCTCGCCAACGCTGCGGCGGCGGCACGGGAAAGAGAGTGAGCAAACTCCCGGCCGCGATTTCGACACAGAACGCGCGCGCCGCAACTATCCGCGGTAGCATAACTCGCTCCTATAATACCACCGCATGTCCTCCTCCTCCACAACATGACCATCCTATCTGTTTTTCCCCCGGCCAATTTCCCGCCGCGAATAATCCGGCAACAAAAAAACACAACAAGAATCCGTGGAATATAATCCGCCGCGATTGAGGAAAATGGGCGAGAGAGCTGCGAGAGTGCTCACAAAGAGCGCGGCGGTGTGTATACTAGTAGTAGTAGTAGTAGTGAAAAAGAGAAGGGCGCGCGCGCGAAATTGCAGCTGCGCCTCGGTGAACGTCTGAACTCTATGCTGCGCCGCGGCTTATATTCTGCGAGAGAGGCTTAGATATAGCTGCGTGAGGTTCTTTCGGCGCCCCGCGAGAGAGAGAGAGAATCGTGACGGCGATGATGCGCGGAGAGAGAGACAGATCATGGGTGGTACAGTGCGGGTTTGTTATGTAAGGAGCGCGAGGATTGAGCGAGATTCGGAGGCTGCGGTTCCGCGGTTATTAGAACGAATGGTGTACAGGAATTATATTGTAATGCCACGGTGGTGGGTTATGTAAAGGGGTGGGTGCTGGGATGAGTTGAGGTTTGAAGATGGAAATTTCAGGCGGATAATGTGTGTAGCGGAACATAGTAATTTTCGCTTGAGAGACGGTTACGCTCGCGATTTAGGCACTATATCCTATATCTGTTTTCTAGATAGTTTAAGAAGAGATTATAGGAATTGATATTGTATATTAGAGTATATAATACGATTCAGAGTTATGTGTATGTGATTTCTCTTAAATTTGCGGTCTTCGTAGCCATTACATAAATTTATACAAAGATATATTGAATAACGTCTCAAAATAACGATAGAATATATGATTCCTTTATAGCAAAAATCATTGACCGAATCTTCCTAGCCGTCTAATATAATACCACATACTCGCCATTTTCCACTTCTTTTCTTTCAACAGCTGAGAAAGATATTAACCTGGCGCTGACGAGCAATTAGAAAGAGAGTAGCACACCCGACGCTCTTAACACCTTAACAAGTCTTAAGCACGTAATTCTATTATATACGTTTATATATCGTTAATTTTACCTAGAAACTAGGACGTCTTACCGCGCCATATAATGCCCGCATCCTGCAACTTTTACCTCGCTTTCCTCTCCCAACAGCAGCATAGCTCCTTAATATTCAATCCGAACAATATAACCAGACGTTTAGCGCGCACGGCTTACGCACACACACACACACCTTCTAAATCATAAGGCTGCTAAAAGAAGAAAAAGATTTGCGGGCGTGTATATATACTTACTTGCACACTATGCTAGCGTGTTCACGTAGGCGCGCTATTGCTCGCGTGAAAGTGCGCGCGAGCGCATCGCGTGTATAATACGTTATATACTCGCTCACGCGTGCTCCTAATGCGCGCCGGCCGCGGAAAATCGCTTTATATATATGTGTGTGTGTATCATTCACCGCGGCGCTCGTGTATGGTGTACACGAACACCGGCTTTTCTTTCTCGAAACCTTTCTCCTCAATAGCGTTCGGTAATTTCGCGTGTACGGTGCTTCCGCGATCCTATATACTTCACGGCTCTGGTTCTCTTTCAATGACCCGAATTTCCGGTGCGCGCAGGCGACATGCTGCGGAGTGGATGATTGTTTTATGGGCGGCGGTTGAGAGGACTTGCCGAGGTTGCACGCAAGTGTGTGTCTCGTTAGGCCAAGTGGCGATTTTCGCCTGGAAGTATATATATACTATATATACGCGTGTGAGTGTGCGTCTCTCGCGCAATCATTTTGCAATTTGCCAGCGCGCGGAAGGCGGCTCTCTTGTTTCTCGCGTCTCTCTCTCTCTCTTTTTTTCGACGATTGCCATCATACGCCGCTGGTGTAAAACTGTGTCTGTGTGCGTCTGGGTGGTATATTCCTTTTCGCGGTTGTTAGCGGATTTTAAAATGCGAATGTCGAATAATTGTTGTATGTGCGGGGACTGGTTCGAAAATAATATATAACGTTTATTGGCTGTAAAATAAAAAAAAAGAAGTTATTTTTGTAATTTGGCTTTTGTTATCCTTTTTAGAGGCGCACAAAGTCCTTCGTTCATTGTGCGCTCGCCATTTTTGCAAATAAACGGTTATATGTCTTTAAAATTCAACATAATCGTTAAGTGCCTCGCTAAATACGCTTTTTAAATAACAATTAGCACGCGCGATAATGAGAAATTAGGGTTTCAAATTGTGTTGTGTAGTAATGTATTTTTGGCAAATTGACTGGCAAAACTCAGCCATTAGCCGTACACTCGTTCGTCGTAACTCCATGTCTGACCAGACCCAACCATTATCTACTTCGAAGTACACATAGGTATAGGCGCCCGCGCTTCGCTGTAATTTTTTTCGAACTACATATCTACAGCTTAATTGGCATCGTCGGATAAGCAATGAAAAAGCCGTTACATGATTTGTTATTTAAAAACAAAAACATGCGAATCGAATTTATTACCATCCCGCGGTGGACACATAAGCAGCTAATTTATAAAGTTTTTGCGTCGTATTGTTCAATACTACATTCCAACTATATATTGTATATAATACACTCAAAAAATAAATCTTCGTCCATTATCTACAAACAGAAAAACAATTTTTGATTAACCCAAGCAAATTCTCACACAACATACAATATTAACGACGTATCAAGCCCTGCTTGTGCTGGTTGTATCCAACATATTTAACTTGATGCGGCCCAATACTGATAAATGTTACAATTATCAGGTATATGCTCGGTATATATATGTAAACTCTCCTATCCTATACATATAATAAAATAGTAGCGCAAAAAATAGCCATATCATTTCCCACGGAAAAATTACGCAATATCCCACGCGCTCTTACAGCACTTTCACCTTGATTAAGGGATCGTTTCGATAACTTTATATTACACACACATAGCTATATATACAAATCTACACGCACACTGTTCTCGTACGGAAAGAATTCTGTTAACACGAGAGGCTACATGCATTATGCCGATAGCATCAGCAGCGCGGCCGTGGACTGGCCAGCTCCTCGTCCTCCTCTTTAAAAATACCTCTCCATGCGCGCAAACAAAAACGCTCGCTGCGCGCGCGTACTTGGCCCAGACAAAACGTATGACTGCGATCCTCACTCACCTTCCTTACCTCTGTCTCTTGTGAGAGACACTTTACAAGAGAGGAAAAGTCGCGAATCATCTCGTGGGCTTTTCATTGCAGGACTGTACGTCGCCGGGGGCGACTGCGCGTCTCTTGCATGCTTTCTCCTAACGAGGAACACAGACAGACACACGAGCGCCGCGGGTATATAAGTATAATCCTCGCGATAGAGCGAATCGCTTGCTCGAGGATGGATATTTCGCGTAGAAAGGCGGAAATTGTCGTCGTCGCGTCTCTCACTCTCTCTCTCTCTCTCTCTCTCTCTCTCTGTGTACTTACACGCGAGCGCCTCATGCTGTATGTCCGCCAAAGTAATAGCGCCGATCGCAAAGTGTATACCAGTATGTGTGTGTGTGTACTTAAGTATACAAGTAAGTACGCGTGCGTGTGCGCAATTGCGCTTTCCATTGATTTGCCAGCTCTCTGTGTCTGTGTGTGACTTAACGTGTCTGATTTCGAAAGTTTTTATTCGCAGCTAGAAAGAGAATTTTCCTGTACTCGCGCGACGTGTGTGGGTTCATTAGCTAATCTCCACCGCCTCTGCTCTCGATTTTCATGGACCTGAGAAAAAAAAAACGATTGTATATATTATCGAGCGCCTATAAATGTCAGGTGTATATATAGACGCCGTGAGTAACACCCAGTAAAAATTTCTGGAATTCTCTCTTATGTATAGTATAACACGTATAGCCGAGCCTCTTTTAATTAACGAGGCCTGCGGTAAAAAGATCGCACGCGCGTTAAACGCTGGGCCTAGTATAAGCAACCGAGTATATGTGTGTGCGAGGTATAAGCAAGCGAGTGTCGTTAGTCGTGTGAGAAGTCGGTTAAGTGGCGGACGTTTTTTTTTTTTTTTTTCTTAAGTTCTTCTCCCGCTTGCGAAAGAATACACTCTTTGGAAATTTCGTGTTAAATGCGCGTTCTGTGTATACGTTGTTGCACACGAGAGGGCTATACGGTTTTTGTGGAGTACTCTCTCTCTCTCTCTGTGTACGCGAACTTTATGGACCAACTCCATGTGAGTGATGAAAAATGTGGGATATAGGAAAATTTTTTTTTAGTATAGCAATGAATATTGGTTCCGAAAATATATTTTTTGTAATATTCTTTATAAAGTTTAGTATATATAAGATGTGAATATACCGATTTTAAGTGTATAGATATAAAAGCGTGGTTTAGTTATTATAAGAGTTGAAAAAAAAAATTTGAAATACAATAACATTACTTAACCGTGACCAATTTCTGCAACAGCACACGACGGCTAATTAAAGCATTATGGCTGCGCGTTTAAAGATAAATGTTATTTAAAGAATTTATCGACAACGCGGCGCTTATAAATATAATTAGATCACAGGCACGTATATTACTCATATCTCTATATAAAAAATCAGCACGCGCGCGCGGGGGTTACGTAATATATACATATCGACAGAAAATTTATCATCACAACAATTTATATATTATCTATATACAACGCAACGCGTGTAGCGTTGCTTACAAACATATTCGCAATTACCTAATATTTTCCTCGCCTTAATCGTCATCATAATCATCCAAGTTAATGTCAAATAGTTTACAACGAAATGCTTTTTGATCCTTCTCATGATATATCAAAAAAATCCGACGTTTATTTACCTCGCGAGCATCACGCGCGCGCGTTCATTATCCGCGCGTCCATAAACAAACAGATTCAACACAGCACTTATCAACTTTAAAACCGCGCTATCATCGCCTTCCCTAAAAAATAAATAATAATTATACTGTAAGTATAAGTAATAACGTATATCCACGACATCGTGAATCGCGAATTCAACTTAATGGAACTCATCACACACATATACTGGCGTATAGGATATACACATACATACAGTCGCCGCAAAGCAAATGAAAAGACGAGATCTTCGCAAACTCTCTCAATCTCTTAAACAATCGCGCCAGGGTCGACGAGCACACATGTGTGTGTGTGTGTATGCCTGCCTCGTCCGTTCCTTTATGGCAATACACACGTATTACTTCATAGCGCGGCGCGCGCTCGCAGGAGTTACGCAGAAAGAAGGTCGCATAGTGCATCGTTTGCTGCAGCAGCAGCAACGGCAGAAGCATCAGCCATACAGCAGCGATTTCAAGGCTTTTCTTCTTCTTCTTTCTCTCTCCGTGGCTCATGCCTCTTTAAAACGTTATAAATACATCGCGCGGAGAGAGAAAGAGATGCGCCCGAGAAATGCAGAGTAAACAATCGCGGCGAGAGGCGAAGGTATATAGTACACACGTATAACTATAAGTACGCGAGGGAATGCGCTCGACGTTGTGTTCTCGTTTCTTTTTTTTGAGGAGGGGCCCTGCGATTGAACCTCGTTCCCTCCTCATTTTGAAAACGGCTGTTGGTTAATTTTTACGAGCGTAATTAGTTTTGATACTTGGTCGACCGGTGAATTGATTATCTCAAGTGTACTCATAAGAATATCGATGACGTTTATTATACGTTTGTTCGCGGCGTAGATGAGCGGACAAAAAATTGTTTAACATCCTTGCGGCGGCGCGCATTGATTGCGCAAGGACATACTGGTTCAATCGTTAAAAAAATACTTAAAACACGATGTACGAAGCCTGCGTTTATGAGGCCAGCCTTTTCTCGAGCCTCTTTCGATGCATCAGGTATATTTTTATTCGCCGCGGACACCTCTAATGAATAAACAAACAAAGCGCGTAATTATTTAATGCCCGTTGTATATTATGACAGATACTCCGGAAATATTTTTATAGATGGTTGTCTTTTGTAAACAAGCTAAAAAATACCTGCAAAAACATATCGCATCAATATAATTATACCTATAAGCGAACGCCAACCGGCTGCAGCCATTTATACTCTCTTAGCGTTGAATTCAAAATTACCTTCGACGACCGGCCGCGACACACACTGTTCGCGCATCCGCCACTAGATGGCATGGAATCCCGCGCGATTTAAAATCACATTCGCTCTAAAGTTTAATCGACACTAAAGCGACACTCGCATTCTACGCCGACGACATCTCGGTTAAAGCCATTCTCGACCCATCAACGCTCGCTAGGGGATAATTCAACCGCCGCGTGTCTGAAATTTATGTCGGAACCCTACGCCGCGACCTTCGCGCGCGCGGCGTGATTCATCCATTAAACTTTATTAAAAATGATCTTTATTCCCTTCGTGCGTAAAGGGTTCAAGTAGGGGAACGGATCCTCATTACGGGGATCGGCAATTAAGGTAGTTGCATTACAGTCGCGTTAAGGGCGCACCGGTCGTAAAGAGCCGCGGGGGTTTTACGCGCGCTGCGTAGCGGACCTTCGGAGTTTCATTATATCGGCGCGGACGTCGTATAGTGCGGGGAAGAGAGATGAGGTCGTACGCGTCGAAGGAAAAGTTTTTAAGTATACGAGGAGTATAGATCTGCAGGATGTTTTCGTTTTCATGTGATGGTGTGTGTATGGTGGGTTCGTTGAGTTGTTGGTGGACTTTGTAGCTTTGTAAATAAACGCTGCGAACGAGGTTTCTTGAAGCGATTGGGGCTTTTTTTGCTGGTGGAATGTATTGGAATATGGGGAGTTTAACAAGTTTGTTTTGGCATTGGAGAGAGAGTTGCTCGTTTTGTTTGACTGATGACTCGCACGTGTCTTTATGTTGTTAGGAAAGTGGTCTAATAATTAATTGCTAATGCTATTGAAATGAACAACCTGACGATGATGTACTTTTGGTAATAAAATATTAATTACGGATGATGAATCGCCGGGGAGATGATAACTACCTTTCTTTAAAAGAAAAAAATCTTATGAACAAATCGTCGATATAGCATGTCAATAAAACAAGATTGATGGTCCTTTCACTTTCTTTTAAAAAGTGAAAATTGCGTTTGACATTGGTTTGTAAAATTAAAGTCTGCTTTAAAAATCAATATAGCTTCTTCGTCTATACAAAGTACAAAACTTACGAGATTCATAAAACGTTAAGTATTTGGATAACGCAAGATTAAATTCAATTTAGATCTTTGCCTTGCAGCCGCGTAAAGCCATTCCACTCTTGTTAAAAAACGATAAAAAAAAGAATGTTTAAAGCTAATTTCATTACCCGCTCGCAAATCTACTATGCTCGCGAGCTATTTGCACACACTGCAGAGTAAGTAGCTAATGAAAACCCATTTCTCTCGATGATTTGCTCCGATTGCAAAATTCACCGTCATTATTCATAGGTGAATTCATTGAGACGTTGCATACATTAACCCGAGCGCGCGCCAAGCCCAAAAAGAGTCGTTTGTGTATATATATATACACTTGTACTCGTGCGCTTCTGAAAATAATTAACTAGGCGCGCGAGGGAGCTTTTGACTTATTATTCAACGCCTATTATCCAACGAAAACCATGCAAAAATCGTGGCGAGAAATGCAAAATTAGCATGAGTAAGGACAGTAATTATTTTAGGTGTCATAATATGCGTCTCGCTCCTTTTTTCATAAAGGCCCCTAATGCGGACCTGACTGGTTTTATAATAATACTGAACCCAGCGCACGCGCACACGCGAGAGACTATATATGTAAATAAATGTAAATCATGTTTATTTGGCGGACCGCCGCGCGTGTCGTGCGCATAGAAATAGCAGGTATTATAAATATTTTTGCTATTTCGAAAACTAATATCTCACCCCGCGCGAAGCTCGCTATAGTTACATTAAATTAAATTGCGTGATGTTTGCACATCAGGTATTTAATTGTTCTCACACTTGGAAAAGTACATACACACTTTTTCCTTGAAACTAATATTTTTGTTTTTACGCTGAAATAATAAAGATTCGCGGTCTGTATAGCGGATTTAATTTCTATTATATACACGCGAGTAATTTTACGACGCTTATGAAAAATAGTGTATACAGAAATTACAGCGTACACATTTCTATTGTTTCATTAGCGGATTCATATATGGTGGTTTATGAGCGCGCGCGCGCACAGTTCGTGCACCGCGCACGCGATTTGCTTATAAAGTCTATCACGAATAGAAACTCGACAAGGCGCATGTCTTGTTTTTAAAAGGCCTAATTTAAAGTCACTTTTGCGAATTAATAGAGCTGATGGTAATATATGCTCGAATAATAATCGTTCATTGAGTTTCAAAACTGCACCCGGTAGAATGACCTCTACGATTGAAATGTGACTTCTATAAGCATATAATAGTGCTACATTATTTTAAATTACGGAATATAATTATGATAAATTAATAAAAAAAGTCATAATTTTTAATTATGCATTGACCTTTGTTTAAATCTTTAAAAATAAACTATACCGTTATTACCAAATATACTATCAGCTATAATGAACATTTCATTTCAACTTGTATACCCCAATCATTCCAATCTATCAATTACAGAAAGCAATTTTCGCCAACAACCTACTCCTAGACTCTTCTCTCCAACAAACCTCAACCCACTCACCTCTATATACAACTGGCAGAACCACCTCCGCCTCTCGCGATAATTAACGATGAACTTTTCAACAATCGTCCGAAAAATCAGCGATCGTTAGCGCACGCGTGGCTCGTTCTCCGCATCCACCGGCGGCGGGCGATAAACGCGTTCTCACCCACTCGCGTTACCCAATCGCGTCGATCAATCATTTTCGCGAGAGAGAGAGAGCCGAAAGGGCTTGTAACCTGGAGGCTCTCTTTCTCTCAAGATTAATTGGCAGCGGCCTTAATCGCGTCGTGTTCCCTTCGAAGAAAGAGCGAGTTTCGAACTCTCTCGGTGTGCGCGCGCGGGTCACGAGTGAGCGAGAGAGCTATCTTCCTGCACTGTATATAGCAGCGCCTGCAGAGAGGAAAAAGGACGACGAGAGCGAAAGTGTACATATATATATACACTTGGCGAGAACAAAAAGCCCACGCGCACACGCGGGACTTCTCTTTCTCCGTAATTTTTTCGCGCGTATAGGTATTTAAGTATCATCGCGCGCGAGCAGTGCGTTATTATTCGCTTTTTGCGTCGTCGTATAGGGCAAGTTCAAGATCGCGTCTGATTTACGGGCGTGTATATTAGCGGGGCCACTATTAACTTTATATTACTCTCGATGCGCGCGCGCGCAGGCCTTTTCCTTTCCGATCCTCGCGCGAACGCTCTTCTGCGTCCTTTTGTGGTATATATACTGCGCAGGGCTTTATTACGCGCGTATGTGTGCGTATGTTGCGCCGGCGGAAGAGGGAGATATGTGGGTATACGATCGCGAATATAAGAGAGTTTTATTCCGATGGGTATAGGTGCGGTCAGTGGAGCACGCGCGGCGAATTGAAAAGAAAACGCAGCGAGGTTTTATATATACGCGGAGATGGGATAAAGGATATTGAGGATGAAGGGAAATGTTGGTTATAAGGAAAAATACGCGGTTATGGGTTGGGTGTGAGAGAGAGAGAAAGGGAGAGTGTATATTATGGTATAAGGAGAAAAGAGGGGTTTGGTAATATAATTGAGATTCTGATACTTGGGCGCCTTTTTTCGTAAGACGAACTACAATATTATCTTTACCGTGGATTTTTCATCCTACATTATATTGAATGGAATTTTTTTTTTTTTTTTCAAAATTTCTCCTACGCAGGCAGGACGTAATTAAATTATTATTCATTACTTTGGCTCGGTTACTATAATACTTACGTAACGTAGTAATCGGTTTCAAAAATCTTCCAGAACGTTATCGACCCGCAACAATTCATCAAAAATAAAAAATAAAACACATAATTTCACATAATTCTACTCGAAAAAAAATACGCTCCAGCGGAACCCAAAATTTCCATCACTCTATACATAATAAATTATACTTACCAACAGAAACCTCCGCATTTTTCCCTAGCGCTCAGCGCGAACACGCGACCATTAACTTATTTCGCGTGGCGGCGGCATTTTTTCTCTATCCGCGAACCTCTCGCAAGAACATCCTCTCTTTCTCCTCCTATAGCCTTTACAACTATCATTCCCATGAGGCGGCGGCTGCACGTACATACACGCAGCCGTAAATTCCGCTCCGACATATCCCATGTGCGAGTGCAATGCGCGCGCAGCTCCTCTCCTCCCCTTTGCCAACCCCTAAACATTTAAAATCAAACGTATATACGCGCTACATACCGAGAGACACTTATTACCCGATCGCTTTCATTTCCATTTACAATACACACACGCAAGCAACATCATGCCGACGATCCCTACTTTTCTTTTTTCTCCTATATAACATTTCGATACACACCTATCATAGCGAGCGCATATACATATATATCTCTCAGGGCGAATCTTTCTCTCTCTCTTACTACTTATCTTATTAATGATCGCACACCGCCGCCGCGGGCTAGCGCTCGCTCGTACATATATACACTCGCGCGCTTGCAGGTAATGAGGATGTCCGTAAATGACGTTTCCTTTGCCCCTCCGCCGCGGAAATTAGAAAGTTTTTCCCTCGAGCCTCGCTGTCTCTTTCTTTATTGTCTTTGCAGCGCGCACCGCGACGTCGCGCTTTGGACACGCCATTGTAAATAAGCTAACAATGCGCAATTTCGGCCGCCGCCGCTGCGGCATAGTATAGAGTCGGATGTCGGTGTTGTCGCGGTCATTGCGCGCTCGGCTATGTAGGATTCTACTGTTCGCGATGGGCGGTGTACGGGCGAGAGATATAGGAAGGATTTATGTGGTTTTAGTGGGTTTCTGATCGCATTTAACGCCATGTGTACTGGTGGAGGTGTTAAATGATAGGTAGGTAGGTCAGAGTGTATACTTTTGAGTGGGTATATTTATGAGAAGCGTGAAATGCGCGTGTGTGTATTATATTTAGAGTGGATTGTTTGTGTGTAGCTGGACCGTGTAATTTTCCTGTGATATATATACGTACGGTGGTTGGATTTATGAATTTTAATGGATAATGAAAGTGTAACGGCGAAAAGATTGTATTTAAATGGTCAGTGACGTTTAAAGTATAGCTCTTTGGAGTGTTTTTCGTTTAGGATAGGAAAGTATAACTCTCTATCTGGTACGTGATATTTCTCAATTAAAAAGGTGTCGGTTAAAACTTTGAAGGAGTAAGTGTATCAGCTATTACGATAACATTATTAATTTTTGAAAGGGGGATAATAATTAAATTGAGTACGAGAATGAAATAATATTTAACTATATTATGGTAATAGCAGTGTATCTCATATGAAATTTCCACTACACAAAGTTATAGCTAAAAAAAAGTGTGAAATAATTATATATAGCCTGGCGAATATAAATTTCAAGAAAGTTATCTCGCGATCTTCGGTGATTCATACGCAGCTGAAAATTTCCGCAACACGGTCAAAATAAACGCAAACCCTGCGCGCGTGCACGCATATATAGCCGCTGAGTGAAATTTCTCTCTATGCGCAATTATTACTATACACACACATCCGTGCGAATTTACATGCATGAATTGTGTAATATTTTAACGGGCCGCGTATAAGCTACTTACCGTATATTATAATATCTACACACGTGTTCGATCAGCGGAACCCTGATCTTATATTTATTCATAACAATCATTCGCGAATGAGTCATAGGTGCACGTTTTTTCAAAATTAGCAGATAGTTGAAGCTTAAACTTACGCATACAAAATTCCCCTGAGTATCCGCCCATATTGTGATTCTCGAAATTGCAGAAAACCCCACTCGTAAAAGAAGACATTTCTGTTTGTTTTAAGCAATAAAATGTAGATGATGCTTCCACTTTATATATGCATACCTTCGCAGAAACACATTTAATGACATAATACAGCACATGTCGTACAATAACAACGCATTTTCTATATAAACCCAGTTTAATCGATGCTTTATATAATAACGACTATACAAAGGCTCTCGTATATACGCTAAATAAAGCGAGTGTGCGCACGCCGCGAAAGAAGAAGACGACGATAAAAATGCTAATTGGAAAATGCAAAATTTTCCCCCTGTACATTTCAAGCACTCGTAATTATTTTTTCAATACTCTCTTCTCTCGTTCTGTTTCGGTTACGTACACGACCGCTTTTTCCATTTTCGATCAGCGCCCTATTGAGTTAACGGCGAGCGCAATAAAAAGGAATACACACACGCGCGCGAGGATTAACATTCGCGCATTTAAATACGCGTGTTAATTTAAATACATCGCGCGCGCGATCGCTCATTCAAATGAACGAAATAATTATTCCTGTCGGCGGCCATTTACATGTGCGGCCACTCTATCTCCCCCTCTCTATATAGAAGCAACGGCAAAAATGAGAAAGAAAAGAAACCCACATAGAAAAGAATAATATAACGCATACATGTAGGTAACCCCCGCGTCTTTTCGCGCGTTGCGCATGCGTAATAAATGTAGCTTTGCCTGCGCGCACATAGGGCCGCGCTAATCTGATACGATTCAACGGGGCGTCGATAAAGCATTTGACCTGGCGTGCCGCCGCGGCATCAATAATATCTCGATATTACATTCGATTTAATAACACGTTCGCCCGCGTGCGATTTCAATTGTGTATATATATGTATATGTGGGTAAGGACTGTGCGGGATATCTGGCCGCGATCGACAAGCCACGCGCGTGCGCGAGGAATATTCTCAGGCGGCTTCACACACGCGTGTATATGTATACTTATATAGAGTTATATGGGAGATGCGCGCAAGTCAATCGGTATATTGCTAAATACTCGATACGTGATGCATTAAATTTAATAGATTAATGGGAGAAATGCCGATTAGGACGTAACTGCATAAATGAGTTTTGTGCAATTTTATAGTATTAATTCATCGGGCTATACTCGAGGTATTGCGAATTTTTGCCTGGAAATTTATGGGGGAATTTCAGGTGAGATCGCCCGAAGCGTATATCGTGCTGCGCTCAACCGTTCGCGCAGGTTGTAGTGTATATATATGCGAGTGATAATAAAATATTATTGAATGCTCGCACATACGTGTTGACTTATCGATTTTCGCACGAATATTAGCAGCGGCTGATATAGCTTCAAATGAGAATTTCTTTATTAACATTTATACGACGTCGTTATGTGCGCGCTACTTTTGTAGGTGTATAATATGTATCGAAATGCGCTCGATATGCATAAACGAATTAGATAGAGAAAAGGCATTTGGCATAAGATGCAAAGTATCGGCAAGCGATCTACTAAACAAGAGATTTCTTCTCGCGATCTATATAAATGGCTTACTATCGTTACCGGAGAGCTGAATTTACATTTCTATAGATATTCGGTGCGTACGCGCGCGCGCGTATATTTGAATAACCGCGCGAAAGTAGAGCACGACTTTTTGCAATGCAAAGTCCCTCTTTATACATTGTACTTAATTTTTTGCCGCGAACAATTCAGTTATTTAGCAACTTTTTGCGAAATTACGCGATATTGAAATTTCATTTTATATATTCCGGAAAATTTGAATAAAATCGACATTCCGATATAATTTCTATATAGTAAAAGCTCAATATAACGGGGTTACAATTCGCTGCATATATCAATGGAGTTGAATATAAGTGTTTTGCCATTTCAATGAGGCGTATATTATGGTTTTATAAGTCGAATTTTTGAATAAATGGGAAAGTAGAAAATATAATCGATTAGAAATCAATGTCTCGCGTTGATATTGTCTATTTACCCATTGAACCGAGTCAACTGATTTTCTTTCTAAGTTAATAGACACTTCGAAAACTTTAAGCTTTTAGCTTTTATTTATATTTTCACCTGCGTTTCATTCGAATCAAGTAGCACACAGTAAAGAACCGAAATAACTGAGCAAAAATTAAAACAAATAAATTCGCATACAGTTACAACTCCGTACAAGAAAACGACTTTGTAAGCTCCCCGACAACATTTAACCTGATACCATCAAGCACCTTTCTTTCCCAAAAACTCCAACTAAAAACATTCCCAAAAGAATTCATCCCAACTTACCATCAATTCCATCTCAAAAAAAACCTCCACCACCGTACAATTGACATTCCACTCTCCGCGATCGCACCGTTCTCCTTATCACACCTCCAGTACTACACCAATCCTCTTTCTCTCTCCCACGCGAGATGAATTCCACACACCGCGAGCGAGCAAACGTGCATTACACACGCCAGCGTCGCGTCATTAGCGCACGCGCCTCCTCTCTCTCTCCTTCCTATATATACACAGCACCGCGCTCTTAGTCCAATTTACCAAACACGAGGGGAGGAAGGCCCGATTACATCGGTACACGCGAGGAAGCAGCAACAGCAGCAGCAACATCCTAAAGAAAGAATATCAGAGCTGCTTCTTGTTAAAGTACCACCGGGAGCAGCCGAGGTCATGGGTTATGTCTATCTCGCGAGCTCGCGATTCTTTAAAGTCCGGCCGTGTTGTGCATCGCTTATGTACACGGCTCTCCTTATCCAATCTCCAGTCACGAGAGAGAGTGCACTCACACTATCCAAATAGCTCTATACAGCACATTTGGCCTTTGCACTACCGAGCGCATTATATATATAGAATACAACAGTGCAACGTGCAGAATACACTGCACTACACTCGGGAGAAGAAGAAAGTTTAAAGTTTAAGGCGTCGGTGTGTGCGCGCACTTGATGCGCTCTCGCGCTCGCGGAGAAAGTGATTACGTGCGCTCGTGATCCGAGATTCGATCTGCGCGCATATTGTTTATACCGCGTGCAAGAGAGTAGGTATATACCTATACGTACGTGCAGCGCGAGCTTCACCCTTCAATCCGATTTATCTGGTATTATTTATCGCCAGAACCGCAACGCGCCGGACGTAAGAGAGAAATTTGAGGATACCGTGGCGGAGGCGTGCAGTGTCTATAGGATTTATATGGTATAAGGTGTTGGTTCGGCCATTGTGCACATCGCGCGCTAGTGAAATTTGACGATTTTTCCGGTATCTTTGTGTATTATGGATGTAATGCTTGCGGTTAGAGGTCTGGTCACGTCTTAGCATTAACCGTGGAAGGTTTGCGCGCGTTTAATTAGGAGAGCGTGCCGCCGCCGCGGTGGAGATTTTTACGTAACGCGGTCGGAGATGATGCTTTTTTAACGGGGAGAACAATATGGAAAGTCGGGAGTGGAATGCGCCTGCGAGATAGGCGTGCTAAGGGATTGATTTGTTTTCGGTTGTATAACACGGCGCTCTGTGCACCGTGTGAATTACGATGAAAGCTCATCGTACATTTTTGTGTATTCCTTCGTTACACGTTATAATAATATTCAATTTATCATATATATATTGTATGCATGTAGTGTATACGTTTTACGGACTATTTTACGTAACGGGCAATTTTCTTAATTATTTTCCAAATTACCATTGCGCAATACAGGCGGTCGCGCGCGTCACCGTGTATTAGCGCGCGAATTTAGTGCGCGCGAGGCCGAGATTTTTCTATGGAATGAGTAGTCTCCTATAGAATTAAAAGTATTCGGAATATTCATTAGGCGTGGCCCGAAAAAGCGGAGAGAGACGCTGTGCTCTCTTTCTTCATGCTTTCCTCTTTCGGAGCTAGCGGATTACAGACATTTGGCTCACGGCGATATAAATTGAAATTTGCGCGCGGGAGGAGCGCAGTGGTTGATCCCCTTTTAAAGAGTTGGAAGAAAAAAGGATCTCCGCGAAAATTATGTAATTTTACGGGTGGAAAGTGCGAGTATATGGGCTAGCGTCTGACACCGTTTCAGCAAAATCAAGCTATTATATGAAGCCTCGTAAAAGCCATTCAGCTGTAGAGAGAGAAATACTCGTTACTAGCTCTCCGCGCGCGCGCGTGCAGGAGAGAAATTAATGTTCCATTCGAAAGTGTGCGAAGAGAGATGACGGTGAGGTGAAAAATTCAATGAACTATGGTGGAGACGACTTTTAGCGAATATCACGCGGAGATATACTGTCGATTCTTTTGAGGTGATAAATTTAACTTGGCGGCGCGCGCATGCAAACTGGACGTAATCGTTTCGCACTTTGGAAAAGTTGCACTATCATGTATGCGTTTGGTGGTGATATATTTTTCCTGTGGCTGCGTGTGTGTCCGATGAAAATCCGCAGCGTCGTGTGTTGAAATAGTTCATAAAGAATTACGGCATTATTACCGGATGCGATGGAGACGATAATCCGACTCGATGAACATTCGCTTTTATGGCCGGCTGTAACATAAACAATTATTCAGATCTTGTAGTTTATTTGCATTTATCAGGTGTGTAGGAAGAAAAATTATTAAGTATTATAATAATAACGAAAAAGATTTGTATTTTATGGTGGGAATGTGAAAGGACGAATGGAATGTATATAGTTTACTTTATTGAGGTATAAGAATTCTAAAATTTTTGACACTCTGACGTTTATATTGCTGTTAATTAATAACTTCCCAGTTCGAATTCTAAAATCATTACATATTTCATCTCACATTTTGACGTCAAAAACAAGCAGCATTTGTCTTTCTTTCTTTCTACTACCATAATGTTACATAGTCCACTCTAATGAAGACATTAGTTATTTTAAGTAACGTTTAAGTATCTCACGCACGTAAATCAGCGACTAATGCGCTCACTAAACTCGAATTACTCAAATTTCACTGCAATTGAAGCGTCGAGTAGTTGGCGAATATTCAGTTGCCCCGCGCAGTGATACATTTGCTACGAGCGCGCGCGCCTCTGTATAAAGCCATGAATTAGCGATTCGCTATCTCTCGCGCACTTGAGTTTCTCCGATTCAACTTCAGTGAGAGCTGGAGCAGAGGAATAGCATAACTTTTTTTCGTGGATTCTAAACCTCGTGCATTACCTGCAGAGTGTCTAGCATTAGATCGAGAACCTTAGGAAGCCAAATACTTGGGATTTTTCTGATTCCCAATAAGCATTATCATTCTGTCGTAAATTAATGATTGAATTTATTCGTCGACCGAAGAGGATAATTAATCTCAATCGCCTCAAAAATGCCATAATATAAACCCATGAGAAACTATTTGCTCCGTCAATGCACACTATCCGCGCACTCTCCTACACTGCACATACCGACAATATAATAAAACGCAACAAATAAAAGCCTATACACATCAATTTTAAACAGACAGCGCATTGGCTTGAACAAAAAAAAATGCATTTATTGCGCGAGACGTACGTCAAGGGAACGCATAAAACAAAATTCATGTACTCTCCGCACCCAATAAAAAGGCCCTGCCGCGCACTGCACTTTTATCCACCATAAATAACACGCGATCGAGCAGTAGTGGGAAAACCTCTCTCTCTCTCATTAAAAATCCAAAGCACCTCAATCATAATCGACGACGGGACTGAAAAAAGCGCCCAAAACGAAGAGTACGAGAATCCGCTCCGTGGAAACGTCAGCGCGGGATAACCTCGCCCGCGCGCGGAGAGAGGAAGAAGAAGAAGCAGCATAGCTCTCGCTGCGCGCTTTTTGCAGGTGCAACAACTCGCTCGTGTATATATATACCTACACTAGGCGAACGCGCTGCTATATAGGCTATCTCGGGGAGATCTCGAGCAAGCGAGTATAGAAAGAGAGAGAGAGGAAACGCGCGGCGGCGAAGCGAGTCGGTGCAGCAAAAAATCCGCCTGCGAGCATATCTCCGGCCAAGTGTGTGTATGTATACACATAGTAGATGCGAAGCGTTCGAAGTTATCGTGATAATGCGCCCGCGGAGAGTAGAAATTACCTTTTTACCCATTTCCGCGCGCGCGCGCTCGCCATTGGGAAAAAAGGCGCGCGTAAAAAGTAATGCGGCGGGTATATGTATAGGCGCATTGTGCTTTGTTTACAAGGAGTGGAGAGCAGCTGCTGCTGCTGTAGTCTGTGCCGGTGTAGTACAGGAGAGTAGATCTAATCGATGGAGATATAATTAATAGGATGTGGAATTTGATTAGGTGGAAGCGTTTTTGCGGCCGGTCTGAGGCGCTGGGAAAAATTGATGTATCGGGAGCGCGGGTGAGCTGTATAGACTCTACTTTGCCCGCGATTCTTTATTTTTCTCTACTGAGTTTGCGAAATTGCAACGCCGTTGAGAGTTATTTGAGAGAAGGATTTATATTTGAGAAGCTGGGGTTATTGGCACGCGGAGGAATTTAGGTTTCGATGGGGGAGAGATACGTGGTGAGTTTAGTTCCGAGGAAGGAGTGCGCATTCTCGTTGTTTTTTTTTTATTTTCTTTAGTGGAGGTGAGAATCAGTAGTAACGGATGATTGTTAAATATTGCTTATTGTTTGATTGGATCGACGATCGTCCGGATTAATCGCTGAGCGTTGATTTATTTCGTTTTCGTGCAAAAAAATTCAGCGGTAATCTATGCATAGTATAATGCACCACGTGTTTTCACTTTGCTATTTATTACATATTCATGACCGTAAAATTATACCTTCTGTTCATAATAATATATAGTATAGACCATCATAAACCCACTTTTTACTACAATACACTTTATTTATTCTACACCGAATCAGTGAAAACATCTGTATTACCATTCGCAACCTTTCCACCGTGATATATACATCCACTCCGAAAGGAAACGAATTATTTTTAACCATCGATTTCAATCCGCCCATTGGAAGAGAGAGAGAGAAAAAAAACAATCAAGGATTCGATAACCTTATTTTGCAACGATACATAATGGCATAAAGGTTCTATTTCACCACTGGCCCTAACAAGGTAATCAGGCCCATATAGAAAAGGAATTAAACATCTCAGCTCTCTCAATTCTTTTCCCCCGTCGATCGACCTATCAGCCTCTCGCGAAACATCTACCTCATTTTTAATAGAAGCTGCTACGATCCCCTCCGTTGGAACTTATTACCATTCCGAAGCGAGGCAATCAGATCCTCTCTCTCTCTCTCCCTATCTATCCTTTCTCTCGAGGGCACTTTACAATTAAATTTCCGCAGGCCGCGAGCGCGCGCAAAGCGGAGCTATCCTCCACCAGGATCTCCCTCGGTCCGCGTGCAGGAATCTAGGCCTAATGAGTAAAATTGGCGCAGGATTTACCTCTCTCCGCTTTCCTCCTCGCGAGCTGGGACCTGTGAAAAACTCTCCCGAGGACGAGTCTGCGCGCCTGCTCCGCTTCTTTATTTTTTCTTCTTCTTCTTATTTTCTTCTGGACCGTCTCTCGTGCCGCCCGCGGGGGGAGCGTCGTCGTCACGCTATACGGTATTGTTTTATCTAGAATCGCGGAGAGAGAGCCGGTATCCTCGTTCTCAGCCATTGGCGTTTTAGGGATATACCGTGTGCTCCGCTTTTTGCGAGAGCTAGCTGCGATATAATTAACTGTCGCCTCTCCTCTCGACTTCCTTTGCGAGTTTAAAGTGGAAGATGGCTTTTTAGGCTCTCTTTCGAGCAAGTGCTCGTTTTGTGTGAAATCTTGTGTACCGTGTGGCGTCAAGGACCTCTCTGTCCGTTATTTTTTCTCCCGTGTGTGTTTGACTTTCTTTGCGTGAAAGAATTTCGAGAGGATTAGGAGATAGCTCTGTTGATAATGGGTAATTTTGGATAATCTTGGGTAAGTTTAATTTTTCTTTTTTTAGATGGAACGAATTTTCACAATTACACTTGTTAAGTCGATCGCATGATGGACACGATACTTTGAAGATAATCAAACTAAAAATATAGCTTTTACAAATTATCGGTTGAGAACTGAACCTTCCATGTATATTTTTTTGTAAAAACTTTCTGATTATGGTAATTTTAGAGCGATGCTTCTTTACCTTTAATTTAAGTAGGTTAATTATTTTGATCACAAAATAATTAAAAATAACTTTCCTCCAAAAGGTAAACTTTTTAAAAAACAGTAATATTCTTTTATAGCTTGCGATAATTCAGACCAGAACATTTCGTTATTTCAGTTTTCTCTAGTACTCGACACGAAACACTATCTATTTCCTCCAAACAATCAAAATAAACAGTTTAAAACCACAATAATAATACG
Source organism: Torymus auratus (assembly GCA_900474315.1). Classification (NCBI taxonomy): domain Eukaryota; kingdom Metazoa; phylum Arthropoda; class Insecta; order Hymenoptera; family Torymidae; genus Torymus; species Torymus auratus. Next base: position 28,642 of record UXGD01001401.1, read on the forward strand.
CAGGCTCTGAAAGGAAAGTATAAACGACGTCGTCGTCGCTCGTCGAACACCTAACTTTCTTCTCTGTAAATTAATTTTTTTTATATCCCCGCCATAAAGCGTATATTACTTCCCTTCGCGTCGTCGGAAACAATAAATTTTCCGCCGTCCCAATCTTTCCCTCACTCCTAAGAAGCTATCCGCAGCCAAAACCAGATCCATCTCTCTCTCGGCGCTTTGATGGCTTCACGGTCCATTTGACGGGCTAACAATGTTGCGTTTGATTTCTCTCCCGCGGCTCTTTTCGACAGGCCGCGGATGTTTTGGGTTATGTATACACGCGCCTCCTCGCAGTCGACCCTGACACGTTATGCCTGCGCGCCTCTCACGAATTAAGGGCGTGTGTTGTGTTTTTTTTTTGTTAGAGTCGATTCATCCCGACGCCAGGCGCGACGCGCGCCTAATCTTTTTAATTAAAGAAGGGATCTGGAGATCGGAGATGGACGAAGACCAGTGAGCATTTGCCATCATGGCGTAGACTAATTTCGGCGTTGGGTAATTGATTAGACGGGTGAAAGTCGATTAGAAAAAATGAAACGATGATGAATGTTGGTGAGCACGCAAGATGATGCCGAGAGAGGGAGGGGTATAGAAAAAATATTTCTATTAGAGGCTGGAATCGATTATTGATTGTCTTTGCCGTGATTAGGGAGGTATATAATGAGATATAAAATTTGAATGGATAAGATGTTTTGTATTGGGAACGGTGTACTTATATAAAATCATTAGCGGAGGCGCTTCTTTTTACGTCGGTTATAGGAATTCTATAAAACAACTTGAAATAACACTTCCTTATGGGAAACGTATTAGTCTTAATGATGGAAAACTTATAATGGGTTCTACGGTGCACTAAAGATTATGTAGGATGAGAAAGGTATTTTTCTTATGATATGATGGTTTTATATTGGTGTTGTAATTGAAAATTTGTGGGAGAAAAAAAATTGAGTTTGAAATTTCTGTTTTATAATCTAGTGCATTCAATTGCTCATTGGATTCGAAGTATTTTCAAACACAAACTCCATATTGTATTTTGAAAGATCAACAACCTTCGTTCCTGAGGAGTCATTAATATAAAAAAAAAACAATAAACAAAAAAAGTACTTTTTCGCTCGTTTTACATCTCTTTAGTTGTTAATTGATGCAAATGAAAGTTCACACACCTCATTAAAAACAAACCAGCATCTCGGTAGCACACTTCATTAAGATAAACAGTTAAGGCATTCCATTCACGAAACCACCGCACTCTCCCAAACCGACCAAAAAGTTACTTTTTCACCCACCACAACAGCAACTCCTTATACTCGTCGCCGTCACCAAGTAGGTACACACACCTCGCAATTACCGAACCAGCGCCCATGTACGTCGCCGTCAACCTTTCCCTCTACCTTCTCATCATGCACCTGTTGCTCAGGCAGGAGGGCATCATATACTTATTGCACACAACGCAACGGGCGAACTGGTTTTTCGCCGCTGTGGTACCGCAACGTATATACATATACACACGCGTGTTCTCAGGCCTTGACACTGACACCGTGCTGTTCAAGGTCTCGAATATTGTCCGGTCCGGCGTCCGAGGTCTTCAAGTTTCGTGAATGGAGGAGAAGAGAGAGAACCGATGCGACGACTTCTGCTGGGGTACCGTTACGCGCGCGCGTGTCGTCGCGCGAGTGTGCGTAAAAATGACGCCGACGTAGCGAAGAAAGAGAGAGAGCAAGGATGGTTATAAGAGAGGAGGAACAATGGCGAGGAGGATACTGGACGGCAGGAACAATGGGAGAAGGGATTGGCTCTGTCGGGGCTTCTTTTCCGTTCAGTTGAACTTTTTTTTTTGGACAATTTGAGAGAGAAGGGGGGAGAGAAAGAGAAGAAAGATTAACGAGCGTTCCGAGAATCCGCGGAAAGATCCAGAGATGTATTGTTAAGGGGTGAGAGAGAGAAAATGGATGGTAATTTTTACGATATAAGTTAAGTTTGTATGGATGGTATGTTCTTGTCTTTATTTTTATTTTTTCGATTTATTTTTTATTCATTTCAATAATGTAGGTTATATTTTATTATAAATTATTAACAATTTGTAATAAGTGGAAATATGATCTCTTTGAAAAGAATAGAGGCTATTGTCTTTTGTTGTTATTATATCCTTTCTCCCGATTAATTCGCTTAATCGCTATGTGCTTCACTAAAGTAGGTCTAGACATATTAATTTTTATTCCTTTTACTTCTATTGTTTTATTATTCGTATAAACAACGATAAGTATTTGATTTAGATACGCCGATAGGAGCACGAATAAATTTTATCAGTAATCAAGTGTCTGTATAATAATGAAATTTTTCCTACTTAGAAGGCTCTTGGTTGTTTTTCATATAGAAAAAGAATGCTTTTATAGTCCACCGAGCATAATTCTAATCAGATTTATATCGTACTCTTGCTTTCGCAATCGTGTATATAGCTACAATCAAGTACATTTTAATTAAAAACTTCTTTTTATTTTTATTTTTACGTAAACCTATTAAATTTAGCATAATCTTTTGCGAAACTGGCGCGCGACCACGTAATTTCCAGAGGGAACATCAATTTTAAAGCTCAACTTTCACTCCAATTTTAATGCTTATCCTTAGCAAACGCATTAAAATCATAATCAATCATTAATGTCTCCGTTTTTTCCCCGCGCGCATGTACAGCTATTTTCTAAAATCATGCGATTCAAACATTTGTTACGAGTGAGCTATCGTACCTTAAAACGATTTAACGAAACTTAAAATTTTACCATTACCAAGCTTCCTCCTCGAGAAAGCAATTGTGTGAAAATAGTTACGCTGATACACACATGTGATGGGTGTGCACACGCTGCTGTCCCACAATCTCCCATCGTAATCAAACAAATTACACCATTTTCCAGCCATATCCATTACTTCGATTTCCCTATAGAATCAATCCTACCACCCTAATTAGATAAACGTGCTCCTACCTTTACCCATATACCCAAACGCATATGTGCATCATACCTCTACCTATCACCTTCTTACATAACCCCATTACCTACCAACCGACGGACGAAAAAAAAACCCTTACCGCACCCGCTAGCTCGCGGGATTCCCGTAAACAATAACGACGGGCTTCTGCTGCTCGCGAATTCAGCGTTCCATTGCAACAGCAGCCAGTTAGCTTTCTCCCCGGTCACGTCGCGTATTATACTACTAACCGAAGCGGCAACACTCGTCCCTCGCCTCCGGGCAACAAATCAAAAATCACCATCCGCGCCCGCACGACATAATCCCATGGGTGGCAACGTAAACCCCCACTGCCAAAGATCCCGAGAAAAAGGAGTCCGCGATGTAGGAAGAGTTTCTGACTCCGAACGAGCCTTCTATTCCTTTCGCGCACATAGTACTATATATGCGCGACTCTGAATGGCGCACTATACGGTCGCGGTGCGAGGAAAGGGAATATAAGCGTCGACGCGCTACACGGGAGCTCGTTACCGCGGGAAAGACAATCTTCCTCCTCCCCGCACGTGTGTGTGTAGGCTCGTCATGGGGGATTATAAGGAAACGCGCGCAGAGAGGAGCCGATGGCCGGGCTTGGCCGTACACACACACACACACACACACACACACATGTACATATATAGACAATATCTCTCGTGTGGCTGTTTTCCGTAGATTTATTGGCCTTTGGAAAGGCAGAGGCGAGCGGTGGTAGTAGTAGTAGTATAGCAGCGGTGGTATGAGCGCATCTTTCTCTTTCTCTTTCGATTCTTACGTCCTCTCTCGCTCTCCGCGAAAGTCGCAATTAAGAGGGCCGTTAAAGTCGGATATGGATGAGTCCTTGTAAAAAAGCGGTGTAGGTTTTTTCGTGGATAGGTATATATTGAGGAAGGATTGTGTTGTGCTGCACGCTCGTTTTTTTTTCTTTCACTCGAAGCGCTCATTGTGCGAGAGAAGGGAGAGAGAATTATTGGAGGCGCTATTGTGGTGCTGATCACGGGGTGTAAGTGTATCGTAAAAATTTTACGGCGTTTTGAGCAATTTTATAAGAGAGATACTCTGTGCGTGTGCCCATAAGTGTGTATGCGGGCACGCGCGTTTTACTTTTTATTTTAGAGGTGCTACGGTTGGCGAAAAAGCGTGCGAGCGAGGTCTATATTATATATAGATGAATGTGCTGCGTAAAAAGAAAAATAAGAGTATAAGGCTGCCAGCGATATTGGTGTTGTAAAAGAAGTATAACTGTATTTTTTTAAAGGCTTATTCGGAACGATTAATAGCGGCGGTTATGAAATATATAAAAGTTTAATAGATCACCTTTAATGTCGAATATCTTTTTTAAGCTTCATAGTTTTATTGTCAAACGATTTAATTTATATTACATAATAAACTAGGGTATCGCAACATTTATTATTTTCGCGACGCACATCCGGTATATACCCCCGAGGAGGTAATTTTAAAACCACAACAGCATTGTCTTAAAGACCATTCGTTACACCGCTTCTATGTATCCTCTTTATTCTCCAAGCGTAAGGCAACACTACACAAAAAATGAAGGAGGATGGGTATGAAAGATTATTAGCTGCTTAATATTCCAAGAACGTGTCTTTCTTCTGTCAAAATGTTTTATAATATGTTTTATGCTCTCTCGCGGATTGGGTAACTGAAAGTTTACTGACACGGAGCTTTTAACGGGATGATTTCGCAAGATCATTGACATAATGGAATCTATTATTTTGTCTCGGCTAACCTCGAAAATCGTTAAGGTAACGGTCTGTATTCAAATTCTGGCTGTATATACAAACTACCAGTGTATGTGTGCATATTCACATATATTTGAATTGGAGTTCTTTATAATGAGTCTATTTAGCGAAATTCGTTGTGAAAGTATACTTGATAATTGGAAGATTTAGGGCTTCGCGATACAGCACAGCTCTCAGTGATATAACCATAAACGCACACGCACAGTGCGTGTGCTGCGCGGGTCTCGTCTTATTTCTATATCAATATTTCGTTTCTATCCGTCGCGCTCTCACACATACACTGTGCACGCACGCTGTGACACTGCAGGGACGGAGCCAAATACACATCTTTAATCGCAGCGAAGCAACTTCGCGATACAGCAAGATTAATCTTGATATTATATTGTCTTGCCTCAATGTTCAAGACAATAATCAATACAATATTTATATAGTTTCGATACAATATCAAGGTTGTGGTGTCAAGAATCTTGTGTTGTCTTGAAAATAACTTAACATCTTCTAATCGTAATAATTTATCGAGATAATCATAAATTCATAACTCAATAAACTTCGGTAGTAGCTGACGACCATCTACTAACGAGATGTTCGAGTGATAACGGATGGCGAGGTACGTAAGGCCACAGCACGCAAACTAGACTCTGGACGGCGGCACATATTACATTTATGGCGGGAAAAATCATATTTCAAATTTGGCATTTATTTATACTAGTGCCGAAATTTTATTAATTTTGGATTAAACCTAGTGTATTTGTATATTAAATTACCTTCAGTTGCATTATTCTTAAAATTCAATAACATTTGTAACTTGAAAGTTTCTTAAATTTAAGGACATTTAAAAAGGTCTAAACCCCAAATACCCCCCCGGAGTGCGAGGTCCTTGCAAAAAAAGGAAGCTACGGAGATGTGCGACAGTGAACAAGACAATTATTTTAAAAAACTTACTAATTTATACCTGCGTACCTTCCTCTTCTACGTGGACCTCTAATCCTCTCTTAAGAAATGATGGCTAGAAGGAGTGGCTCATTTAAAGACTCGATGTGATTGGTTTATTTTATTTATTTGAAAAAAGCGCGAATATTAGAATTTTTTTTAGATTGAAAATGTGCTAGATTTTGAATTTTGAAACTCATGTATTTATAGAACTACTAAATAATTGAAATCGAATATATTCATTTAATTAAAACTAAATTATAGTGAAAAATAGTCGTCATAACCTCAAAAACAAAATTGTACGCGCGAAGCGCGTTTGAATTTTGCTAGTTTTTTAAACAATCGACTCGCTTTTTGTCGCACGTCTGTGTAACTCTAATATGACCAAGAATTTCAATTCAAGACAATAATACTTTTCATGTTGACTGAAAAGACCAAGACAAGAGAGAAATTTTCAAGGATTTTCAAGAGCGAGACAATAATTACAGAAATATTGTATTATCTTGCTCTCGCGCAGACCTAGGGAGATTACTCAGTACTTTGTTTAGATAATATTTTAAGACACGATAAATTCAATTTAAAATGCGCTTACAAATCAAAAACTGTTTCTTAATTATAATGTCGAAACAAAGCGTATCCTTGGTTGAATAATATATCATATATCCTTTATCATTATACTATTGCATTACACTCGTCAATGAATAACATCGCAGATAAACATCGTTAATATATCTTGCAAAAATTAAAATAATATATCAATACTCTAACTAGATCTCCGCGGCTTACTCATTTTACTTCGAAAAGTGAACCGAAAACGCATTGAACACATCACCCGCGTACAAGCACCAGTATACACACATACCTATATATACCCACCACCGAATAAAATTACGCGGCGAGCGGAGAGCCGAGAGAGCTAGTTGCGCCCGCCGCATGTGCGCGAGTTGCGACAGCCCCCGCGCGAATTGCAAGATTATTGTAATGACTCCTGCCGCGCGAGTAGAGTAGCAGCAGCAGCAGCAGTCGATGGCGAAAAGTGGAGAAAGAGAGAAAGAGAG
>UXGD01001402.1:0-35407 GCA_900474315.1 Torymus auratus
TTAACAGTAAGTTGTATCATTAATTAAAAGATCGTCCATCTACTGGCATTTTGTCTGCTTTAACCGTTCATCTATTGGACAGTTCACCCTATATTAAAAAAAAAGACATTGAAATTTGGACAAGAATTTCGTTGTAGGCAGAATTTTGATCATTTTCACCCACTGTAGGGTGTCAAAAAGTTCATCAAGAAGTGAAGAAATATTATAATTGTTAAACTAAAAATGTTAAATTTTCAAGAGGTAATGCATAATTGTATACCACGTGCGTGAAAAATCCGTGAAGTGTATGTATATATTATACAATTTTGTAGATTGTAACGTTACAAAAAGTGAAATATTTTGTGATATGCTATAAATAAGCGGGTTTGATGATGTTTCTTATAACCTTCTTATCTACCAGAATATATTTTATTCATTCACCAGAATATATTTATTCATTAACAATTGTTGTGTAATATTACATCGTGGTATTCTCTTTTAATATATTGTAGTGAGCAAAAAAGTGTATTTCAATGATGTAATAAAATTATGAAGGAAACTATTTAGAGAACGATATAAACTAAAGTTGTAAAATATTATTAAAAAATTACGACTTTTTTTAAGATTTACAGTTCTGAATGTTACTGGATGAACTAATTGTACTAAATAATCATTAAAATTTTATTTTTCATTTAGCAGTTTGTGTCTTTTTAATAGCATGCCAAGTTCTGCGGCGAGTCCAAGGCTACAAATTGTGTAGGGACAGCGATTGTAAAGAGACGCGTTTGAAATTACAGTGTGATTATACCGGTCAGATTATGCACAATAAGGTAGAGAGAGAGGAAATATACACTTTTCTGCTCTACTTCTTCTCTTTGAGTCGAAGCAATTTATTTTACTCTCACAAAAATACTATAGAATTAGCATTGTTATAACAGTCATTAAAATATCTGCTTTTACGTAAGCCTCTTTCAGTTAATAATCGTTCCTGTTATATAAAATAATTTGAAACTGAAACTCCTTAGTCTTAAGTCAACTCAACGAATGCAAGTATTACTAGGATATACGTCGCTGAATATTTTAAAACATTATTATTCTTCGTAATATAATATTTAATTAATTTTTTTGCCTATAAGCTGATCAAATATATTTCTATTTTATTTATCTTTTTACTTTTTAATAACTACAATGTATAATTTTTCAGATTTAAACGCTGTTGTATGATTAACAATAAGGAAAGATTTAGTAGCTTTTTCCTAAAATATTGAATAGCCAATTTTAAGTAGTAATAGCTACAAAGTTATATTTTTTGCATCAATGAAAATGCATCTGTTTATGGTTATGATCTGGTACTGCAGCATAAAAAATAATGAAGTTAAATTATTTGACTGATGGCTTCCAAAAGTTACTCATAAGCAGTCATTAGGACCGGTCACGACTCCTGGATTTCGGATTGTTCTCAAACTTTTGTTTGTTAATATGTTTTTAGTTGACAAAATGTCGAGTTATGGATATTCTTAATGCTATTTTTAAAAACTCGTTTTAAAAATAGACCTTACATGAAACGTCAACCATTTAATCTAGGTAAGTCTCAGACAACGTTACAAAAAGAAACTGAAATTCGAGAAAACAAACTATCATGTGCTTTTTGCAAAATTAGAAAATTTTAAATCCGGTTCACCTTATACCAATTTTACAACGAATGCGACTAAAAATATGATACTATATACAGATCTCCAAGATTTTAAGGTCTATTAACACATTTTCATTGTCTAACTTTGATTAGCATAACGTTCATTTTTTCTTTTTTGAAACCTTATTTACCATTTTTTTTGGATTACGTTATTGACATTTTAAAGTATAGGTAGGGTCATTTGTAACGAAATTTTCCAAACAGTACTAAAATACCTATAACTCGATGTTTGCTTTCTCAAAAAGAAAGCTTTTTTCAAAGTTATGCGTCTGTGGCTTTTCTTCGTTTGTTGTCAATCAAAAACATATTTCAAAATTTGAGCAAAATTGAGGCCTCTCCTAGTCAGACTTGTTTAGATTTCATCAAAAAGCTCTTCTTATGAACAGATTAACTTACTATACAAATATTTAGTACACTGCACATTTTACGATTTTCCAAAAAAATAATTCACGTTAATCAAATATCATAATAACTCTTCACTAATCATAATCCTACCTCCTAATGAAATTCCCATCATCCGTAAAATATTTTCATCGTACGACTCACCTCCTCGTCACTGGACCCACTTCCGGCCTCCCTTCCGGTCCTGCTAACAGGCGCCGAGTATGCCGTGGCCTCCCCATCTCCCGACTTCTGCGTCTGGGTCCCACTGTTCGCCTCGGACCACTTCCTCTTCTCGGGCGCGGCGTTGGGCCTTATCGGCAGCGGCGTCTGTACCGTCGTCGCCCTTGACGTTGACGGCGTAGGCGCAGCTGCAGCGGCGGCAGCAGCAGCAGCAGCTGCCTCGACGACTTTGGGCCCGTTTATGACTTCGAGCTCCTCCTCGGAGCTGTGTTGATCGGTCTGGGCGAGCCTCAGCAGGAAATCGTACGACTGCGGCTCGATAGGCGGCGTCTCGGTGCTGCTGCAGCCGCTACTACTGCTCGGCATCTGCTGGAAGCCGAACACCGACGAGGGTGTCGTCGTCGTCGATGGTGGCGAGGCCCCAAGGTCCGCGTCCGAGGGGACTGCGCTGTCACGAGCAGCTGCTGCCTCGTCCAGGCTGTCCATCGCTGTAGAAAAAATATCAGTTATTTGAAGTGTTGTTGGATTAGGTGAAGTCAAAGGTGAATTATTGGGCAAATGTAGGAATTTTGGTAATTTTGTTTTCTTGTTACTGACGATATTTTAAAAATTCTAAGGATTGGACATTAATTCCGAATAATGGACGTTTGCTACTTCAGTAACTGATATTTACTATTTAATTGCATTACAGAAAAATGTGAATATCCGACATCAAATTAATGAATTTTCAGAATTTTATTTTTGGAAGGCAATGAGGACATCAACGAACGATTGTATAATAAAAATTTTATTTTTCTGCCATTGTTTTGAGAGTAAACTTACTCTCCACTAAAAGGGTATATAAAACCAATTATCGCCAATTAATTCGTTAAAATTGATGTCAAAATTTAAAAAAACAAAACATGTATCAGAGTTCGATTTTAGAATTTTATTTAATTTTTTTTAGTAAAAGTCTTATAGTAAATTAATTTATGTAAAAATTGTGACAGTATAGCAATTTTTATTAATAAAATTTTCTGTATTAAATAAAAAATTTTTCTAATGAAATGTAGCTTCTCAAAATAAGAAGAGATTAAAAAAAAATCACCAATCATATATACTTTTGTATCAGCAATGTGGCATTATTATTTTTACCTAACTTTTTTTTAATTTTTACAATCGCTAACGCTTTTATGTTTATTTGTTCATTTATTTTTAAGTTTATTGAATCTTATTCTTTATAATGTTTTTTTTTTGTTTTTCAAAAAGGAATTTTGTAATTCCTAATAAGGACATTAACATTTTTTAATTGCAACTATGGCAATATTATACCTAATCGTGATATAATACTTATAACACGAAATATGCATTTAACTTGGTACGAAAAAATGTCAAGGTCTATTTACACTTCAATAAGCTTCTTTCAGTTCCCACCCACTTAATTCCATTTCCATTCATAAACGGAATAAATAAATCGCAAAACTACCACATTTTCCGAAGTTCTTATGAAAATTCTCTGAAATCCACGTTAAAATGGGCAAAAGCTGCTTTTATGAGATTTAAGTTGAAAAATTCATCACATTTTCGAAGAGAGCGAGCCCGCTGTATGCACGCGACGCCCGCCCTCAAAGGGCGTTTTTTCAAAGGGGGTGTAAAAGCCAATTTTTACAACCGATTAAGTTTTATCGCCCGGACAATTTGTTCGCATTACGAAATTTTCAATTTTCCCTCGTCGCTGAACCCATTGAACGCATTTTATATACGCGACAAAATTTATCGAAAAAGAATATAAACCAATACGTAGTAAATTCTTTTTTTTTTCTGCGGAGAAAAACCTATACTCAATTTGTCTTTTGTAACGACGATAAATTTGTAAAGTCCCGCTAAGAAAAATCATTGTGTATATGCATGCATACAGATACACGCGACGCAAAAGATTAATGAGCAATTTTTCATATTTAATTACACACGCTTACACACTCTCGAAAAATAGATGAATCAAAAAAATTATCGACCCCGCGTTTGCTCCCGCGTAAGTACAGTGCTATTTTAAGCTCACTCCCGCGTGTGTGTGTGTGTGTATTATATGTGCACGCGCGTATGATTTAGCGATGATATGACGTCACTGCGATGTAAGTTTGAAATTTCCTATACTAGAGGCGCGAAGGTACACTATGGATCTTTTGTTAGGTCAACGAATGCATTTTTTTTATGTAACGCTAAATACGCGAGTAATATTATTATATAATCGAGATGAAAATTGTAATTAGTGATTCGTGGAAAACACCGTTAAAATTAATTAAGCGTTATAGAAATGATGAAAAGTGCAAGAGTAAAATTTTTCCTACAGTTTTTCAACTTATAAATTCTTTATTAAATCCTTTGTATTAATTTCAAATTTAATTACGAAACATTTTTCCTGGAATCTTTAATCATATTAAAAAAGATGAAGTTGCAGTTGATCAAAATATGAAAAATAACGGATTAGTTACAAATCGTTTTCACAAAAATATCTTCCAAAGGAAAATCCAAATCACAAAAGAATCAATCTACCCGCGACGATCAATTAATTAACCCCTGATGCGCGCACCGCTGAAAAATACCGCGTAGAATCCATCCTAATAGACGCGACAACGTCGCTGCTGCTTCACCTATACATCACCGCTCCGCTCCCTACAAAATACAAATCTCTTACACCTATAGACACACACACGTAGACACCTCTATATGCATCGACATCACGCTGAGAAAGCACGGGAGAGAGGACGCGTGAGTGTCTTGACCTTAGCAACGCCACCGCCGCCGCCGCTCTAATTAAGCCCCTCATATATATTTATCCATAAACCGTTTCGCGCGGCCGCGGAGACGCGCTTATAGGTATACCTACACTCGCTCGCGAGAGCGGCGGATCGATGACGTAACGCGAAACAAAGAGGGACAGCCACGCCCTCGACAATTTTTTTTTTTTTTTTGCAAAAAAAAGAGGTAGGTATAGGGTTTAGTAGTCGGAGGATTGGAGAGTGCAGCGCGGCAGCCGGTGGTTTTGGATTTTAATTGGATTTTCGTCGGAGCGAGGCACGGGGGGGTTGTTGAATTAAATTTCTTTTTTTCCAGTAGCAGCGGCAGTAGCGTTAGGCGCAGACGCGAAATTAATATTAACGGCGATGGGCGCGTGGGGGGATTAATTAAAAATTTCAATTTCGGCGTGCGTTATAATGTGGAAATTCGATCGAATAATTTTTAAGTATACCGGGCAACCACGTGCGTGTTTTTTCTGGATAATAGGTATAATGCATCGAAATGTACGTAATGACTGGTATAGTGCGTCGTTCGATTTTTCGTGAAATTCGAACGCTTAGCGGCGGTAAAGTTTTCGAATGGAGAAGGAAAGTTTACGAGGGCCGTTTCGGTTTACAGCTCCCCACACTCTCTCCGCAACTTTCTAGAAAAGCGCCAGTTTCGCGTCTTTGGATATATTATCCGCGCGTATACGTACGCGTATATGTGCAAGTAGTGTATATGGGTATGTGCTTCCCGCCACTTTGGAAATTCCGTGACGAGATGACGAGACGGTGCGTTTAGCCGTAATTTATGTAAATTTTACACCTAGCGTTTGGCGCTGATGCGGTGCGTATTATAAGTATATGTACCCGTGAAAAATATTGTTAAGTGGTTTTTTTTCTCCAAGTTTGGCTGGGGGAACTTTTAGTTTAAAAAATTTGAATATGCAGGTGTTTTTAGCAATTATACAAGCGTATCACAAGGCTTTAGAAATTGAAATTAACGTTTATCACGCATGCGATAATGAATTTGTTGTAAATTATTTCCAAAATAAAAGTATAAGGAAATGTTCTATTCGCTTGTTTTAATATTTAGTAGCGTACAATTTTTCTTGTAGAAGACACGATAATCTGACAATTAATTTTCATTCAAGCATTACAACTATGTACATTCTTAGAAATAAGTAGACATGAACGGGCGAGTCAAGCGTAGCTTGAGTAACCATTAAAGAATCAATACTAAGCTTCTTACGTTGAATAACTTCCATTACGTAAATATATAAACCGATTTCTTATGCGTGTATAAGTCTACGTTTTATTCTTGCGTAAAATGATTTGGCTCGTTATATCATTCACTTGAATCATCGTAGTATAAAAATAGTGACCCTTCGATGTAAAGTTAATGTTAACTTCCCTGTAAAAAATTTGTAAACACATCGAGATGTGCAATGAGGTATGTAAACATTGAATCGATAATTTATTATGATCCGTTTATTTTTGTTGCTAGTAAAAAAAATATGTAAACTTGTAAGAAAGATGCCTATTAATATATCTTCGGGACTAGAAAAAATCTTAAAAATCTGCAACAATTAATATCCTCCTATATAGCATGTCAATTCCAAAAATTATAAAAGAAAATTGAAATGATATTATTACTCTTGACGCTATAAAGATTAACCTAAGATGATTACTTTATTTCCTACGTGAACTCCCCATTACTTCATTGTCGCCTAAAAATCAATATTCCTTAAAAATTCATCCTCTTCACCCTTCATCAAAACTCTCCCCTCGTAACCCTATATATACATCAATCCTGCCCCAAGAGTAGCAGCGTCACCGGCGACCCTCATTCCCCAGCACCTCATAAAAAACCAATAAACAACGACGACGATGATCTCCCCGCATCATTCATTTCCCTCCCTGTCACTTTCTCGAGACCCAAAATAAAAGCGAATCCTGGCGCTCGCGCGCGCGCGACTCCATTACGTGTGACCCAGCCATCAGCTGATCGATAGATGTCACCCCGCCGCCGGTGGCGGCAGCGGTGCTACTCTCCCGCGCGAAAACATCGGCCGTATGCGAGACGTGCTCTACGCGTCCTGCATCCGTAAAAAGGTGTGTCTGTGTGTGAGTGTAAGAGGGGAAGAGAGACAGAGAGAGAGAGAGTGGAAATTTGATTACGGGGTTTAGAGAGATTTTTCGGCCCTGAAAGTTGAGACGTGAGGGAGTGTATAGGGGGTGGATTTTCAAGGGTGAATGGAGAAAGGGATTTGAACTTTTTAGGCGGTCTTGATTGAGATTTAATTAAGAGATTCATTCATTTGATTTTGAATATTTAGCCGAGTGCGAGCATTTTTGTAGCAGCGATTATTTTTTATTGAAAATTCTTCTTTATCACCTCTTTTTTAAAATTTCTGAAACGAATTTGATTCTGTAATTTAAAATGAATTAATAGAAAATTTGGCGATATTAATAGGATAAGTATTTAATTTCATCCGGATTCAACCTCAATGACGAAATATGTCGTCTGTAAATTAACACATATAAATAAGTATACTTAAAAACCATATTTTTCCTATAAAACATTTTTGAATACGAAACATAAATAATATTATTCTTTAAAATTTACCACCCTAAAATTGCATCATTCCAAAATCCTGAATTCACCTAAAATATACCGTGCGGCCGGGCGAAATTTCCATAATTTTATGGACCCAATCAATTGATTAACCTTCGAAAAATCGTTTCGCGATTAACGATAAACACACCGCGTAAGACGGCAGCTAAAATTATTATCGCCCAATATCCCCTTCAACCGCGAACCTCGTAATTTTCAAAATTGCTCGATCTCTTTATATGTAAAATACTAAATATTGAACAGATTTTCAGAAGCGCATTAAACCGAACTGGAGGGAGAGACGACGACGACGTCGAGAAAGAATTAAACACAGAAAGAGAAGAGAGACGAGGACGAAAGATACGAACAGACGTATAGAGTAACAGAGACAAAAAGAATAAAGGGAAAGAGGACGGCGGCGGCGGCGGCGACAACGACGAGCCGAGAGCGCGAGCCTGAAAATTAAGATTGAAGTGTATTAAGATAATTTAATTGCCGCGCGCGGCCGCGCGAGACGGTAAAATAAGCGCCGAGTTCGCGTTTTAAACGAGCGTTAGAGAGGATGTATCTCGCCCTACCCCATCCGCGCGTTAATCCCTCTTTAATTTTTTCGATAATTATGCGAGCGCCGTAGCGAAAAATTTTTAGACGTGCGCACGCGGGGCCCGTATAAAGCTGCCATCATTTGACTTTTTTCATTTTGTGGAATTAAAATACGAGATTCACCTGCGCAAGCGCGCACGTGGATGAAAAAAATGAAAAAAAAGCGCGCGTGTGTGCGAGAGGAAAGTTTTATATATTACCTTTATTTCGGATTTTGCAGTTAGCACGGTGAAAAATCATTTTCTTTTTAATACAGGTATATATTGGAGTTTTAGTTATTCGAATTCTGGTAAAAAAAAATTTCAGCGTTTAATAAATTCATGCGGGATAAGGATTTATCAATTTTCATTCCGAATATGCTTTTTCAATTTCAGACTATATATATGTCTCTATATTTTTCCAATTCAACGGGAAAATATTTGTATTCAGATTTTAAGATAATTCGTAAAAGGTGTATTTCGCTACTTTGTGGCTCGATAATATAACCATATGCCCTTTAGCACAATTTTATAAGCCTTTTTATTAAGTAAACATCACGTATACATCGTACACGCGAGCGACAGTCGCGTGACACGCTATCTATTTCGCGCGATGCATTTGCCGTTCTGTACACATTAGCGCGGGGAGAGAGAGAGAGAGCAGAAGTCATTAATTTTAGAAATAAAACGGATCGATTTGGCCGTCCTGTGCGATGGCTTCGCACAAAAAAGGAAATTACAAACGCATTAAGAGCGTTTCTCGCGCGTATATATCAATCCTCGTTATATGCGCCCCTCTCGCACGTATATCGTCGCATTAATTAAAATAGTGAAAGGGAGTGGCGAATGTCACATATCCTCTCAAATTGTATAGTAATAATATATAATGTGCGCGCGTATTATTTCATCCTTTTGAAATAAAATCTCTATGATGATGCATAAATTTTATTTTTAATATCGAATGTCTTATACTTCGCCTAATAGGATTTATCAGTATCAACTTGTTCCATTACGAGAGACGTTGCGGTATTGATTTTTGTTCTAACATATTCAGGATTGTCCTGGATTTATAAGAAAAGCTACTTTTCAATATAACTTTTAACATTATGTAATACTTTGATAGCCTCACTATTTAATTCACCATCGTCTCATTACCAATGGCTTTTGATAAGCATAGGACTACAAAAATATACGCAAAATGACCACATTTCACGAAAATTCCCCGCTCGTTACACCAAGTCTAATTACACCGCTCCGAAAAAAAAGCTCAAAGAAAAAAAGTAAGCAACTCACGCATAGCAGCCTGGCGTGCGACACCTGCCTCTCCTTCTCTCTCGTACCGTTTCATAATCGTAAACACAGCGATATTCATCGGGATTACATTCGCTCACGTATATATACCTATACACACACACAGTCTTTATCGCACGCGCGCGCGCGACAGCTAATGTGCGCTCCTTTTTTTGCTCTCCCCCTCGCGTGCGTTATCGCTTCTCGTGTGTGCCTTTTTTTTCGCCGTGCCAGATTAGCGGAGCGCGCGCGCACGGAAACGAGAGTGTACAAGTATATAGGTAGGTTTTTTTTTAGTTTAATGAGAGTTGTGTGGGTGGGATGAAACAGAGTATTTTGAATCGTTGATTCTGAGGATGCATAGGTACGCGAAGTCGATGAGGAGTTCGAGGGATGGATTAATGCGAAAATAAAGTTATAGATTGCGGAGGCACGTGGAATAATGTTTAGACGATAGTTTATGTGTTTGAAAATCATATAGTTTTTTATATTTATTATACGTGGTGGGTTTTTTTCTTATAGCTATGTGTCTTCTTGTGATTTTACGATTGCAAATGCTTGTTTTATTTTATGTTGGCAAAAAGAATTGGGAAAAGTTTCGGACACCCGTGGGTGTTGCCCGACTATCCAATAGGTGGTATATTTTACTTTAAGCTCGATATTCCATTTGAATCTCCCAACCTTACACGATTGTGGTCAATGGATCGTTAGAGATTAAGTTATTAACGTATTATACATAGAATTAATTTTTTTAGAATATTAACGGTCAATAATGTAAAAAACTGTAAACATCTTTTTTTATCAAAATTTCTGCTCGATCTATTCACTCGACAGTCTCCTACCCTACCCTCCTTATATTCCTAACTACATGATTCTCCAAGACCTCACATCGATCCGCGCAACTATTTTCCGCATCATAAACAATAATCCGGCCGATTGCATAAAGGCTCTAACTACTCGCAGGGTGCGCGTCTGCTTTAGAGCGCGATCGAGCGCGCGGTCGAGCTCCCCCCTTCAGCAGTTCTATATACGCCGCGATCCGATTGGATGAAATATATAATACATATATATAAGAGTTATTCCTCCGTCGCGGGCTTTCGATTTATTCATCGATCAATTCTACGCGCGGCCCATTCGAATTGCAAAGACGTTGCAGCAGTAGCAGCGAGTGATTCTATATGCCGATGTATCAATTTGGGGATATCTCGAGAACACGAATAGGGGGGTGTAAATAAGTGGAGAGGAAAAAAGGAACAATTTGTTTGTACAGTTATTGTATGCACTTTGCTCGACTGTACAAGAATAATGATACGTCCGATTACATAATTTCGGTGCAACATCCGCAGAACAACAGCGTATAATAAAAATTTTATACTCTTATATAAGTATACGCTGAATTCTTCTACCACATGTCAGTTACCTATATTATACACGCGCTATCAACATACTACAAGTATGAATCATCACGACCGAAATTCACACGGCCATTGTGTATACAGACACGAAAAGTAAAGCATCAATCGCGCAAATCATTAACCGCGCTACTTGTATACTCAATGGATCATTAAGACAGACCCTGAATCATTCATTCTTCTGCACGCGCGCGCGCCACAGCCGCCGGTCGATATTATATAGGTACACGAGCACGCGCGGCTGAAAGAAAAAAAAATTCATCGGCGGGCAAAAATAACTCCCCAACGAAAAAATTAGCGGAACGCAGTCCCTTGACATTAATACCGATCTATATACGTTCGAATTGGAAAATTTCCGGGGGTCGAGAGAGCTATTACACTCACGCTACTTTGATTTTAGTCCCGCTAGAGCAGTATATATAAAGCCGTATACACACATAACCCGTCAGCTACTCCGCATACATGCATGTATGCACCTTATGTACCCACACGTGTGCGCGCGTATTCTTGAATCGCGCGTCTTCACCTCTTCTCCTCGCACATATGCCAGCATGTATATACGTACTCTCTCTCTATATCTAACCTCTAGCGTAGCGTACGCTAGCGTACGTACGTTGGCACGCTCGCGCTCTTGCGTCTATATAGAGTGAAGCCTCACGCGTGCCTGTGTATGTATATATATAGTTAAGTTTTCCACGTCAAACTAGTAAGTAGTCACGCTACCTTTGTTTCGCGATTCAAGAAGCGCTGCCGCCACCGCGCGCACACACACACGTGGCTCTATGTGTATGTGTGTACGAGTGAGATCTTATCGGCTCTCGTATATACGCCGCGTCGCCTGATTTGCTTAACCCGCGCGCGCGGGAGCGGGTATTTAGCCGCGGAAATTGCGCCAGGTCGAAAGCGTGCAAGCGAGTATATACATGTCGATGTGGGAGCAAGGAGAATGGAGATTTTTATTTTGAAAATCGTCGTCGAGGGGTGGAAATATGGAGGTATTGGTAGTTGGAGATTGGGAAGTTTCTTTTTTTTCTATTGTAGGTGTGTAGAAGGTGAAATGGTCATTGTGGTGTTGTACCGTGTTTTCATTTTTAGTTGAATTTCGGAGTTTATTTTGAATTTAATTTTATGTTGCGTTTCTTTATGGGGGTTTTTAATGTTAAGCTTCCATTATTATTTATATAATTTCCCAAATGTATATAGTATCCAATTGGATATGTATACAAGCCGTGGTGTAAATTACATTTTCATGTTACGTATGATTTTGTACGCCAACGGTTGTTCGGCTCATTTAAAGCGCTAAAATAAAATTATAAAGCATATATAATCATTAAAAAATCGGGAAAATAAAAACCGTTCAAGAAGATCTTAAACTAATATATAAAGCATAAAAAGGGATCACAAAGATAGTTATGTAATAAACGAGTATAAGGAGAGGGAGTTTTCGTGTTTGCTTAAAAATCTGTATTTAATACACAGAATCTATGCTAAACAAACACGCTCGTAACTAAATTTTATGTATTTTGATTATTTACATTTTGCATACATACATATTGGGTACGCGATATTAAACTTTTTAACACACCCCATCGTAAAGTTCGTACTTTATTCCCGTCGAAGTGGGAATAAAGGGCTACGTTCATTCCCTACCCCTACTCTAGTTCCCAGCGCCACGCACATACCGTTTGTACCTTCGGCTCGGGCACAAACATTGCGTTACGCTGACAACGAAAGTGAGGTTAGGGAATGAACATGCAGCATTTTTTCCCTTTTCAACGGGAATCGAGTACGAATTTAACGATAGTTGTGTTAAAAATTGTATATTGCACTCGTGAATATAGTGGGTTGTGCGAACCTGCGCGTTTGTCACTCACGCACAGGGCGTACACAGTCCACTTTATTCCCTTGGTGTATAATATACTATTTTCGTACACAAATATTAAAAATTTCTTAACTTTATTCATGAAACTTTTAACATTATATTTATCGAAATTTCTCGTTCTAAATCGACTTTTGTATAAAATCCATTATAACGTAAGAGATCAAACAGTCTTTGCCATGAAAATTTCACACCTCGACCGTGTATTACATTACAATTTTATTTTTCACAGCGCAATAAATCGATAAGCAAATATTTGCCGCTAAAGAGAGGAAGCGTCGTCGTCGTCGTCGCGTGGTGGCGAAAAAAAATCCCGTGATAACGGTGATTTGTGAGAGACAGAGAGAGAGAGAGGGGGGTGGGGTCATGCTTCGAAATTCAAGGAGTCCTCTATTTTCAAATACTATTTTAGAAGTATACGTTCGCATATGTATACCACATGCACATATAAAGCTACCCGGCGCGGCGCGCGACACTCCGCGTAGTTGTTTGTCGTGATAAAATGTAATGCAGTGTAGGTATATTTTTCGGAATACGACGCGGGATTGTGAGAAATTTCGCTCGCGCTGTAGTCATGGATGTGTATTTTTACGTTATAATGAGATGGTTTGAGTTTCGTCATTCAAATTTTTACCTTTAGCGATGTCTTATGCAAAATTTTTTATTGAAAAATTTAAACTTTCAAGTATTTGTTATTTTGAATTTTCGAATTCCATTTTGTGTGAGTAATATTAACAACTATCGCGTTTATATTGTAAAATGTTAACGGTACTTTTTTACTTCTTCGAATACAAAACAAAGTGTAAACATTGATAGCATTGAACGATTTGAATTTTGTTGATAGGCTGGTTTTAAAAATGTGAGAACATCTATTAATAGACGTGAACAAGTTGTATAGTTAGGTAAATTTTTTTTGGAGAGGGTATACGTGAACGAGAATCCTTTATTTGAACAACTTTTTTGATAAAACGCTACTCAGCGAGACTTAATTTAAGTGGTAGTAGAAATAAATGGCTCGATTTGCCTGAGATGTGTGTCAGATTGAAGATTAGAAAAAATATGAAATAAATTTCATCAAATTGAGACATAACTTTAGAGCACATCGAGCTATTTACTCATGCAAACACTTTAATGGGGCACTTTTCAACTCTCGTGCCGTTTTATTAATAAAGTATTTTTTCAGTCCAGTTACTCTCGCTTTGCATACATGGATAAAAGTCCTTTTCTCTTCTATTTTTCATATTTAATAAGTATTTAAAATTTAATAGCTAGTAGAATAAAATAGCTTTAAAAGGGTAGATTAAAATTAAAATATTAGACAGCTTACAGCTCGGAGAAAGGGCTTTTTTTAAGTTTTATCCATACATCGAGTATATTAAACGTTATGAGAAAATTACTAGTAAATTAAAAGTAGGTCAAAAGTCATTGACCTTTCGATCACAGTAATAATGATTCCCTTGTAATAGGTCGTTTCCAAGCGGCGATTACTTAACAGAAAACTCTTTTTATTATTTCCTAGTAGTGAAGAATATTTTCTCATGCGTCATGAGAAAATCAAATTGAATTGCGAAATTCAACTTGATTAATTATTCAATGCTTCAATTGTAAGATTTGTGGTAGGGTATGGAAAATTGTCAGAACTGATCTTTAACTTACTTTTGGTTTCATTCCTAACAGGCCAAAAAAAACAACTTATTTTTACTAAAATTGATTTTTCAATCATCAAAAAATATTCCATTCCTACATTTGCCCATTCACTTATTATTTCAATATAATTCAATTATTGTAATAAATAAACTTACCGGTGGAAAGTTCATCAGCGACGTCACCTCCATTTTGGAATTCATCATCTGACTCTGTCCCCGAATCATGATCGTCATCCGCCTAAAAAACAAGAAATACATCATTAGACACTCGACTCTTTTCATTTATTACTCATCAAGCTTTCGCCCAAGTGAAACGTTATTTTACGTTTAACGAAATTTGACCAGCTTTAATATTTAAAAAAATGCAGATAATTTTTGTTTCACTCAAGTTCAAGTTCCATTGCATCACAATTATATTAAAGAAGCAGATAACGCACGTATACAAATCAAGCAATAAATTACGTCACTCGGAACTTGAACGAAATCATCTTACACAAAAATAATTTCAAAAAATAAAAAAATAAGCCAAGAAAAATCCTCACGCTGGTATAAAAGTACAAGAAACGACCGAAAATACCACAGGGAGACTTTTATTCGCAGTGAATAAATTTTTCGCTTACGAATTCGAACGTGAGAGATAACACGTTTGTACTCTAAGCCATTCAATTCGCCGGGCGACATACACACGTGCTCCTCTCTCGCGCAGTCGTCCGCGTTATCGCGGTTAGGAAAATAATGAAATCACACCGTCGATCTTTCTCACAACTTGAGATCATCTTTATATATCGTACATACTACGTTTTTTTTCTGCCGTCGTTGCGTCGATTGAAGTTTTTGCGCGGCGGAGATTGAATATAGCCGTTACCTGCTAGGGAGAAGCTCGTTTATCTTTTCACGCGAATGATGATTACGATGACGCGTCGGTGTAATTTATTCAATTATCAGCTGATTTTGAAAGAGCGATAAAATTATCAAGTCGAGTTCTTTTAATAGAATTTTCGTAAGATTTTTGTTATAGAAAGGGTTTTAATGGGTAAATATGAGAAAGAACAAAATGTTGATGTTTTCGTAGAAGGTAATCTAAATAGGTAGTTCGTAATTTTAGATAAACGTTTTACTTTTACAATAGTGTCAACAAATTTAATTGGAAATTACAAAATTGCTAATTTTATGCTCTACTAAGATTAACACGTTCGTAGGAATTGTAGAAATTAATCTATTCAGGTTGTTTATCTTGAGATAAAAAAATCAATAATAAGAACTTCGCTGCTACTTCGGAAAATAATCCATAGGCACAAAAGTAGTTTATTATACAAACGATATGTTTTTTTTTATTCCGTGAAACACGCGTCCCTACATAAAATACTATTTATGCTTTTTTTTAGATTATTATATACAACCGTATTATTTCTATTTTTCCAGCTTTAAAATGTTTATTATAATATTCACGCGAGCTAAAATTCACGTCCGCATAAATTCATACTTCATCCTGTGTGATATAAGATAAACGTTCGTCATGCAACGTGAAAAATGTACTACTATATAATAATGGCGGTTTATATTATGCAAATTTGAAATTTCGCTCGTATTCGATAAGCGATATTTATTTGCGAATTTTCACATTAGATAAGTTTCCACGTTAGTTAATTTATTTTATTACATTTATTACTGTTAATGTCGTCAAAATAAGAAATGAGAAAATATAAAAGTTATAATTAGAATATAGAATCGAAAAAGACAAACTTGAAATTGAGCAAATATTTTTTTTCGACACTTAAAATAATATCAGCTGAGATCACTATACGCGGTGTATACATTTCATTCGAGGAGTTATACATGAAATTACAAATTTTCAGAGCAAATAAATTATCGTTAGAGGCATACTCTAAAACTCGAAAAGTCGAGTGGTTATTCTAACACCTGTTTAAGCGAAAATATACCGAACGATCATTCGTCATTCATATTTTATTCGTCATTCACAATTCTCATTTCACTTCTATCTTTTGCTATATATTATACTATCATCTTACTTGACGTTCGCCTACCACTAACCCTAAATCACAACTAAAATACAACATATATTTGAAATTCCAAATATTCATAATGAACGAAATATTAACTTATAGTTTCTAATAATTTTGGTTAGAATTCGTCGGAGTAGCTTTTACTGGTGATTGCAAGAGTGGCAAGTGAAGAGATATAACCGTTATTATCATTTTTAAATGAATTAAGTAGCTATAAATTCAGCTAAATCTAAATATGGCAAAAATCTAATTCACTATGAACGTTCGAAATTTCAAGTTGTCCACTACACTTCCATATCAAACTCACATCATCCGACGAGCCCTAATCTTCCCGACACAACCGTGCTACTATCATTCACCTCCCACTCCATATCTCTCTGAACACGCACGTGCGCATCTCTCTCTCTTTCCATATATTTTCCAAACTCAAAAAAAGCCATCGTCGGCCGCCCCTTTCTCCAACGGAATTCCGGTTCTCCCGCGCGCGGCCATAAAAATTCCGAGTCACTGTACACACAGGCACACTCTACACGCGCTCACTCATTCCACGTACGTACGCTTGCGTATACGCTTGCGTGTATATATATAACACACTAGAGCTAGCTTCCTTTCCCACTATAACCTCGCGCTTTCGTCACAGAAACGTACGAATTGCGGTTCCCGGCCGCGATTTGCTCCGTTATCTATATACACCCACGGCATAGGTAAAAAGAGTGTGCTTCTCGCGCTATATAACCTCTCTGATCTTGTCAAGTAAACATCGCCACTCGCACGTGTAAATCCAGCCACACTCGCAGAGCTACACATTAACCTACCTTCTCCTGGTTGGGATCCTCGTTGAGCGAGTGGGTCCTGAGCTTGTGCGTGAGGAACTTGAGCATCGTTCCGTCGAAGCGCGCCGCCGATGGCTCGCTCATATCTCGCCTTTCCTCACTCGCTAAACTTCCTCTCTCTCTCTCTCTCCTCACACACAACGTAGCACTGTATACTAGTAGAGGATTCCGCTGCTGCTGGTTGGCATATCACACACTTGCGCGGACACACCACCGCGTGCGACGCGCACTGTATATCTACTACTCTACTCACTACTCTCTCACTCTCTCTCTCCGCCTACGCGATCAGCACCGAGCCATCCCCCCCATCCCCACTCTCTTGTACTGTGCGTGTGTATATTCTCTCCTCTCTCCCGGATTGCGGCCTCTCCTCTTCTTTATTATATATACACAGCGTATAGCGGCGCTTCACATTTCCCGATGCTGCAGGATCTATATAGGATTTTCTTCTCTACCCGCGCGTCTTCTTCTTTCCTCGAAAGAGAGAGGGAGAGAGAGAGAGTGAGAGAGAGAGGGATCAGCGATTAGCGCGCGCTGAGTAGAGGGAGTGAGAGCGCGCGCGAATTGATCGCGCGCGCCTATGTATATATCTCCCTCTCGCTCGCTCCGGCTTTTTTTAAGTACCCCGAGAGCGAGAGCGCGCGTCTTGACGACGGCAGCCACGCCGCCTCGTATATAATCCTTCCACCACCACCGCCACCTTTTCTCCCTCTTCTTCTGCAGCTATATACTACTCCTGTACGACGCTACCGCTACTCCTTCGTTTTCTTCTCTCACACTGAAGACGACGGCTGCAACCTCGTCCATGCTCATTCACGACGCGACGAAATACAACGACGGCGTCGGCGCTGCGTCGGCGGTGGCGGCGGCGGCTGCAGCAGCAGCTCCATCATCATCGTGCCTGCGAATTGAAAAAGGATGCACTGTTAGAGAGAGAGAGAGAGCGAGATAGATAGGAGGTGGCGGTATGGTACGTGCGGTATATGATCGATTTGCGTGCGCTGAGGGAGGGAGGGAGAGTGGAGAGGTGCAGCAGCAGCAGCAGCGAGTGCGTTGCACTTCGGGGCACAGGGCGCACACGTGCGGCCGGGCGGCGTCGGCTGGTTATATATGTGTATATAGGTGTGCTGGAATGTGGGCGAAGCGCGGGTTTCGTCGAGTATAATAGCGAGCAGGGCGTATATATTATCGTGCAAATTGGTATACGAGAGATAAGTATTTGACATTCGTTCAGCAGGTCACAATTAATAACGCACATATAATTTGTCAATTCCCTATTTATCGGGTATTCACACGTAGTCACAGACTAGAGCGGCGTTCTTTCGGGCATTGGCAACAACACACCGCAGCCTCCAAATTTAGCCCTCGCGCGACAACGATCTCCTCGAGAATTTCTTCGATCTCGCGAACGCTGCATACGCGAAATTCATTGGCAAGTGTTTCACCCGCCGTGCACTTTCACTCTTGGCCCCTTCTCTCTCACACAAACGCGCGAAAAAAAGGCTATGTGTAGCTATATACCTGTATACACATATCACACAACCGGCTCTTTGTTACGCACGCGCGCGAGCGGGTGCGAGGGTCTAACCGGATCCGGCCGCCACCACTGGCGCTTTGCGACTGCATCGTGCACTGCACGTATTATACTGCGCGCGCGCGCGCAAGCGAGCTCGCTAAAATTTCGCGCGGGAGGGGAGCCCAGAGAGAAAGAGAGAGAGGAATTAATATAAGCGGGAAGGTAAGAGAGAGGGATAGAGAGAGAGGAGGAAGAAAAATGGGAGAGAGAGAGTAATGGAGAATTAAAAAGCGCGCGAGAGGGAACGAGAAAGAATGAAGCGAGAGGGGAGATAATGAAAAAGAACGAGAGAGAAAGAGAGGGTCAGCGCGGAGGGAGAGAAAGACAGAGAGAATGACAGAGCGGGAGGCGACGGCTATGTGTGTATACGTGCTCCTCCTCGTCGTCGTCGTCTTGCAGCCTTTGAATCGCCTTCGTCTCGTGTTCATTCAGAGTATAGGTGTATATATATAATACTCTTTCTCTGTCCATCTCTCTCTCTGTCTTCGTATGTCAGAATGTGTGTACACGGGTACCGGCCTGCTCGGACAGGTCAGAAACATTGGAAATCTTCATTTTTTCGGAGCTCTAGCTGCGCGTGTGTGCAGGGCAATGGGCTTTTAAAAATGGCTCTGATGGATATATACGCAGGGGTGAGGAGTTTTCCCTCGTTCGGGAATACGCGTTTTCGAAGAAAATATTGGTAGATCTGGGGTGTAAGAGATATATTGAACGGTCGTTAGAAAGCGTCTGCGGTATACAGCATGCGCTGAGGGAATGAATTTGCAATTGTTTTTGTGGATTCACCTGCTCCGATTTCGATGCCTCGGGATGTTTCGAATTCCGTCGGCCTTTGATTAAATTTACGCGCAGATAATGTAAGTAAATGTAGGCTCTTAATCGCACTGCATCATCGTCTTATACTTTAACCGACAATATTAATATATCAAAATTATCAATTTATATTATCAAATTCAGATTTCGAACAAATTACAGACCACAAAGAGAAACGTATAACCATTCCTCCATACAATTTTTATTCCTCTCTTTTTTCCCCAAACCTCGCGAAGCTTAAAACTTTTTCGCACGGAACAACCCATGTCCCTGCTCGCACACATACACCGTCACCGTCTCCGCTACTTTTTCACCTCTCTTTCTCCACTCCTTTCCACGCCGCCTGCTGCAGACCTCGACTCGCGCGCGTGTGCGTCACCCCCACCTCCTCACGGCAGGACACTCGAGAGTCTCTCTCTCGTTCTCTCCCACAACCTTTTCCTTCCTTCTAGCTTGTTTACTATCTTTTCGCTCACTCTCGAGTACGCGCCATACCGTGTATTCTGCTCTCTCTATCTCTGTGCATGTGCTATCTGTGAGTGTTTCGGCTGAATGAAAAAAAGAGGCGGTGGGGAAATCGCGCGCGCGTGTATATAATATAGGTATACCTAACGAATTTCTCGAGAGGGCCAGATGGCGAGAGAAAGAAGTGCATTGTCGTCGCGACGACGACGACGTCCTGCGCGTGCGAAGGGTGCGACACGTTGGGGGAGAGAGAGCAGGATTTTACGGGCGAGAAATTTTTGGAAAGACGAGCTGATTTTTGTTTTGTTTTGTTTTTTATATTATATACATGTAGGGGGCTGTGTTTGAAGTTCAAAAGGGTTCTCTTTCACGCACACAGCGTGCACTTGGTTTATATTATATACACGCAATATTTTTTTCTCTCCTCTTCTGTTAGCTCGCGCGCGGTAAAAATTGCAGGTCTCCGAAGGCTTTTTTCTCATCTCGAGACTCGTGCTCGTCGCCCGAGCGAGAGAGAAAAAATACTCCGTGGAGGCGAATCGTAAATCAAACGCGAAATTTTTCGAAGGATAATTCGACCGCGTGAACAAAAAAAACACAGCAACGGAGAGAAATCTGTGTGTGTGTGTCGAGAAAGAAAGGAAGAAAGAAAGAAGGAAGGAAGGTGAGTGCACATGCACTTTTTCTCTCGAACGGCGCGCAGAGCGCATCGCGCTGAGTTTATACCTGCGATCCATCCCCTGCTAGCAGTCCTCCTTTTTCTTAATGCCCACTGCAGTGCTCCTCTCCCTCTCTCGGGTGTATTGAATAGCGCGCGTTTCTTTTCTCCCGCGCTCAGGAAGAGAGAGAGAGAGAGAGAGATTTACAGCGTTCGCGAAGAAGAGAATTTATCGAAACTCCTTCACAGCTTGAGGACTTTCATGGCGACGACGAGGCCGAGGAATACGGCCGAGCAGACGATGGACTTGAGGTAGACGAGCTGGATGACGAAGAGGATGAGGAGGGCCGCGTAGAAGAGCGACCTGAAGAATATGTACTGCGCCGTGTCGTATTCCGACATTTTTACCTTCTCTCTCTCTCTCTAAAAATAGCGCGAGCTGGTAGTGGTGGTGGTGGTGATGCTGCTGTGCGTCTCGAGATAATTTTCTTTCTGCGCACGAGCGCACAACCCCCGGTCGCCTGCGCACACCGGGTTATTTGCCTACAAAAGATAGAAAGAAAGAGATAGCTTTCATATACAGATCTACGCGAGCGAGAGTAAAATGAGGAGATTTTATACGAGGTGTAATATACAGAGACATAAGGACAACAACATAACATCGATTTTCGTTTAGATAATGTACACATAAATAAAATGACAGCGAAAGCAATATACACAGGTGCGAACGTAAATGCAGGAAAATCATCTCGAGACTTCCTATATAGCTATGCTGAAACGAGGCGATACACTCATACTTGGATGCGGGAGGATCGAGAAGGGGGTTTTAATTTCTTGTTTTACGATCGTAATGGGCAATTAAGCATTGAACTTGTGTCGAGCGCGTTATGTGTAATGAAACTGGTTCTATACACGCGTGGCAGTGATGCACTTAATCGGATATAGCGGCAATCGCATATTATTTGTCTTTCTCTCCTCTACGGAAAGCCAATTCTTTTGTTAGATTTTAAAGAGAATTCGCGGCGCTACCCATTAGTGTACCTTGATCACGAAGAACCGTAATGTACATTTATTCGCCCTTAGAAAAATATGTATAGGGCTATAGTTTAGTTATAAAAATGTACTTATTATTTCTATCATTCAATATAAGTTACATTTGAAACGTTAATAACTCAGCAATAACAACTATATCCAAGACTGTACGAGACTTTTGTTTCTTAAGCCGATTCCGAGCCTTAACTAAAGAAAAAAATCCCTGCCCCGGACATCCCCATCCCCGTGCCGATGCACCAGAGAAAGCGACTCGTCGGCATCATATCTCTCTTTTTCCCTCAAGGTCTCTACCGCCGCACACGCGAGGAGCAGCGACGCCAAGAATCCTCCCCTACTCCTTCCCCTCTAGAAAAGGACTCTCTCCTCCGCGCGCACGTACTCACACACCACTACTACGCGAGGGGGGAAATATCTCGAGGGTGGCACTGAAATTCGGCGCGTACGCATCCCCCTCTCTTTCGCCATTGATCGGCGCCGCTGCACAAAGCGCCAGCCAGCCAGCCAGCCAGACAGCACAGCCAAGGAAGGAGGAAAAGCTTTACTATATTACTACTACACTACTACTACTGCTGCCGCTGCTGCTACCCCTTGCGCGGTGGCGTCTACGCAGGCTCTTGTGAATGGGTAACACCGCCGCCTTGGCCGCCGCCGTCGCCGCCACTGCTATACGGTTTTACGTACGTATATAGTACGGAGCAGACTCTGCTCCTGTGCCACCCACCCGCCACCCTTGCGGAGTAAGAGAGGGCTATTTTATATCTTGGAGTAGGCTGCAACTGGGGAGAGAATGGTTAATTGGGACGGGGCTGCGACTCCTTCTTTCTTGTGATGGTATAATAGGAGGACAGGCGTATTATAATAAATAAAGGATAGGATTGATAAATATTTTTTCTCGTGCTCGTGTCTGGCTCTGTTTGTGTATGTCGATGAATATCGATGCACCGCCAAGGGTCAGGGTTTAGCGTTGTGTGCAGGGATAGCGAGGAGCTTTTGGATTGACGTCATATCTCGAGCGCGCGGAATAGGTATACGCTGAGGGTGAGCTCAGAAAGATTTCCTACTTTTTTTTTAACCTTCGAACGTGTGTACTTACGTATTTGTATAGCAAAACAAAATAGAATAAACAGAAACACGTATGTAGTGGAAAAAAGAATGTCCTCATTCTTTCGACGGTACGCAAGCACGCTGCTTTTTTACGCTCCACTCTCTCCGAACCGGAGCACACCATACAACCCACACGTCTCTCCTTGCTATATAAGTAATTCGAGTCTACGATTCCGTACATCTTCAAAGAAACAAAGGAAGCTACTATACACATTCCCAATACACGGGGGTTGTACGCGCAAACGTATATGGGAGGGTTCTGTCGCTCTCCCCATTGATCGCGACCCACCACCGCCACCGCCGCCATGGAACATCATGTCCTCATCCTCCTCGAAGCGGAGCAGTCATCGTGTGTCTCTCCCCCATTCATTTTTTTCCACTACCGCGGCGCGGCTTTCACTTCCTAGGCGCGGAGTGCAAGTATATATATATATATGTAAGCAAGCAAGCAAGCGAGCAAGCAAGCACCTACAGCTTCCTCGCGGTCGCGACGAGTCTAAGTATAGAGCGAGAGAGAGAGAGAGAGGAATGCCAAAGTAAAGGAGAAGAAAGGCTCGGGGATGACGATGATAATGACGATAAAGGAGAGTGGGGGGTGACGAAGGCGCGCGGGGGGTATTTTACTAACTGACCCTGCTCCGAAATTCCCACGGAGGTGTGAATGTATAATAGGATAGTAAGTAGTATAGAGCGTTATATAGACGCAAGCAAGCAGGCAGGCAGGCACGAGAAAGGAGAGGAGCGCCCGAGTCAGCGAGCGTACTACTCGTAGTAAAGCTGCACACACATACACCTACGTATATGTATACGTACGTACACATATATACGAGAGCGAGCGAGTGTCTCTCTCTCTCGCAGGCGTCGTCGTCGTCGTCTACGTACCTTCCGCACTCTCCTTATCCTGGCACCGCACTCTCCTCGTCGCTTATATCAATCCCGCGTCCAGCGTATAACGTACAACACACCGCGGAGGGCCACCCGGACACGCGAAGCTTACAACGCGGCGGATATACGTAAACGTAATAGCAAGCGGCGGCGATGTGTGTATATAGAATACAGCCGCGGCAGTCCGCGGCGGTATACTACTTACACTCTTGCGAGCGCGCGCTCTACTACTACGGTCAGCAGCTACTCTCGGAGAGCAGAGAGGTGGCCCAATGGCGCTCTATATGCCCGCTATATACTCACAAAGAGTGAGCTGGTTCGCGCTCGCGCGCCCGCTCGCTCGCACATACAAGATATATATATATAGATACAACAGTCCCGCCACCGCCGCCACGTACACACGTATATACATATATATACGCGCGAAGCAGCAGTGCCTGCTATTACGCAAAGAGAGCTGCAGGGAGAGTGTAGCGCACGCGCGTGCACGTACACATATATATATGGCCGATAGATAGATATGTATGTATATGTATGTGTGTATGTGTGGCTGGCTGACTCTTTTTTAGTCCCGCGCGACGCTTGCGTACTACGGCGCCCCACGTGTTTTATACGAGAGGGGAGGACTAGCCGCTGCTGCGTGTGGGTGCAGCGAGTGTATATTGAATGTAGAGAGTGTGCGGGAGAAGGAGAGAGAGGCTGCACGGAGGAGAGTGTATGTTTCTTTTTGCGGGGATATATAACTACGGTGGAGTGGGGAATGTGGGAGAGAGGTAACAGAGAAAGATGATGTATGTTTATAGATTGTTTATTTATTTAAACGACAAAATAGTCATTAATCTTATATGGGTATATATATCTGTGAGCACGGTGACAATAATTTAAATCTATTTCCAGCGGAGGTGGAAATTCGATGTAGAGAGTCTCGTCGATTTGATTATTAAATAAAAGCAGTGTCTACCTATAGATTATTACAAATGAGTCAACGCCAACGCGTTTTATTCCTTTTGTCTTTCGTAACGAATTTGAAGATTTCTTCTACGCGAAATAGTCCATTCGAATTCAACTTCAGTACAATATATATACATATACACGATCTGTGGTGACCGTATGAACACATTTTAAGTAGAAAATATCCGGCTTTTTCTATACTCGCCTTCGGAACGCTACCGTGTTCCTTGATATTACAGCCGAGTCTATTACGCTACATATCAATTTCGTTGCGAGCTATATACGTACATCCTAATCTTCGATATTTACAAAAAGTACAAAAATACACATAGGTGTAATAACTATATATATAAAAACACAATAGTGTACAATTCACGTGAAATATTTACAACAGTCGTCGTCGTCGCACGCAACGTTCTTTCTTTCGCACCATATTACACACTACTATAATTCCATCCGAATACTGTTATAGTTTGGTCTCGTGCTTGACCTTCGTCCGAACGAACTGACCGGGCCTTAGTACGCCACAAGACAACGCGGCCTGCAGTTGGCTGTTGCAATTGATTTCGCTGTTATCCAGTGGTCTTCGACGCACGTTGACATGCGGGTTGTTGATTATATTGGTGCATCGGCCGGGATTCGGGTGCATCGGTTCGGGCATCGGCCGCACCTGGAGCTCTGAATCTGTTTCGTCCTCGTTGTCTGCACTGTCGACGTCGCCTGCGAATAAAATTTTTTAGTTTTATTTTATACAAGTTAGTTTTAGGGACGGGTACTCATGTTGGTGATGCAGGATTTCCAAACCGTTGCACCACTTCCAAAACCGTTAAAACATTTAAATGTGCAAAGAACTCACCATCGGAACTATTAGTGGAGGGCAGATAGTATCGCGAGCCAGTGAACCTCGGGCCAGCATCGCGATGATCGTTAATCTTGTTGTGGTACTTGAATTCGCGCGGTAACGTGTAACTCCGTGGCAACGAGAGCTGGCTTCCCTCGATGTCGCTGATGTCTTCGTCGATCTGGCCCTCGTCCTTCGACGTCTCATCCAGACCGTTTTGATTATTGCACAATCTGGTGGAAATAAAGGACGATTTAGTTGAAGCGAATGGTTTCTATTTGTTTTAAAGATATAGGTATAAGTAGATGGAAAAGAATAAACAAAACTCTACTGATTTATGAAAATTGTATAGTCGTATAAGATCGTCTATTTATCATCAGTTTTATGTAACAATTTTCTGATTCTAAATGCCAAGAAATGCTGCGATATTTCCGTCTCTAAATCACACAAGATCTTTCAAAAAAATTTAGATTTCCCTATGCATATTGATCATATCTGTAGTAAAGATTTGAAAATCCTATAACCGTGGACCTGTGTGATTAATCTATAGATATTTGAGGGACCGGTCCTTACGTGTGGTTCTGTAATCTGATCTCCGTTTACCATTAAATTGATTAGTCAAATCAACAGAGTCCAGCATTAAGTTCTACGTAACCTCACGAACGCACGTTCGATCACGATTGTTTTAGACCTGACATTCGTTTTAGTATCCCAGCTTTCATCGACGCGTACCCTTAATGACTACATGTTTGACATTTTTCGTACACGACCACTCGTTTACACCCTCAGAAATGCTCTACCGTCTCAGAATACACTTGTTCTCACACTTCTTTTATTGTGCTACTTTGCCGCGTATTATTAGACCAAAGAATTTACTTCTGCACGAAAACAGCGTAAACTCTAATGGATTTCTGTTTAAAAAACTTATTCGCGATTGTATTGATACCGTTCATTAATTAAATATCTTTTATTCCTCTATTTGGCGACCACTATTGCTTTACATTTCATTGGTATTTATACTATAATTATTTGTAATTAGGCCTAGTAAATAAAAAAAAACTATTAATCACTTTTGGGTCACAAATGATTAGAGGTTGTAAGCAAAATTAGTTTGTAAACCAAAAAATCTACATCCTAATGGAAAGACGAAAACGAAAAACAGGTTGAAAAATCTAAACAATCCTCCCAAATTACCTATGGTTCCCAAGCATGGGTGGGCTCCAATGGGAGTAATGATACGGCAGGCACCTCGGCGCCAGAAGTATCTCTGCCGAGTCCACTACCTTACTCGTCGATCTCTTCCACGCATTCGTCGGATGGCTCGATGGGTAATACGGCGACGACGGTGGTGGTGGTAGGAGACAGTGCATCTTCACCGGCGGCCAAGAGGTCAACGTCGTACCAACGCCACCTACACTACTCTTCTGACTCTGATGCGGCGACGACATATTTGGCGCTAACGGCGAGGTCGGTGAGGTGTGGAGTTTTGTGTTTGGTGGTGGCTGTTGGTTGGAGGCTGATGGGTTGGATGAGTAGGACGAAGTGGAGGCGGATGGTGGAGGCACGAGTTTGCCCTCTTTAATCTCTTCCTGGATGGCACGAAGTTCGCGAAGCTGCTGTTGCTTCTTTTCGCGCAGCTTTTCGTGGATGAGGTTTACGCTCAGAGAGCCGCCGATCGTCAGATCTGCCTCGTTCTTGTCGCGCGTTGATTCCTCGTCCTGGAATAAATTTGTTTATGAGAGATTTACTAATTTCGAAATATACTTTAATTAGTTATTTAATTATATGGTTTGTGAATAATGTAATCGTTTTCTTCACTAAATTGATAATACATACAATCCCATGAAGAAAATAACATTTTATTATTTGGTACATGACTACCTACACATGAATTTTCGATGTTCAAACTTGAATATTATCTCAGGTTTGATCTCTGCCTCATTATGATCATGAAATATTTCAACGACTTCTTTTAAATATCTGATCATCTGACAATTAAGTGTCTAGTGACAAATAATACGTATTACAAATTTACAAATAAGCAATCAGACCATCTCGAAAAGAGAAAATCATTTTGACATAATCAAGTACTAGTTTTGTGAGGCGAATGACTCATATTATCTGCTATTGATCAAATAACTAAAATCTTGTTGGACCTTATTAAGAATATCTCAAGATTCTGACGTGATAGATAGGAGATTCATCTTGGACAACTTAAAATTCATGCAAGCGAGGTAGTCACATTCTCCATTTTATTTTTTACTATGAACCTACGTACAACATTACCAAATCATTTCCTATGTAAATACTTACGTTATTCAGACTCGCAATGGACAGTGGCCTTTTCCAGAACGGTATCAACGCCGGACCATTCCCGTTCCCGTTCGCCCATTTGTTAGCATCAGCAAGCGTCGCCATGGGCATGATGTTTGCCTGGGGCTGCGTTGGCGGTGGCACAAACGTCGTCGGTTTCTTCTTCTTTCTGTTCGGGTTCGCTACCGTTGGATTGGCGAATCGACAGTTGAAAACACCAGGGATACCGCCGTTGCTCAACTTGACTTTCCGCACGCCATACACGCCATTCACGTACTTATCGTCGAGGCCTCCATTCGCTTGCTTCTCGTAGTACGCGTTCTAAGAAAACATGCAGAATAAGATTGTGAGTGTTATGTTAGTTGTTGGTGGGTGGAAAAGGTTGAGGGATAATTGAGTATAAGGTACCTGGTGAGCTGTCGAAGTGATGGCATTGGTACCGTTCATTCGGCCACCGGCTTCGTATCGCAATCGTCTTACGTGGAAAAACCTAAGATAAAAATAAGCATATGTTAAGGAAACATTTGTTTTATTTGCTTTCTTCTTATTATATTGTATTGTTATAATTGTACGTTATTCATCATATTTAGAAGTTATAGACATATTAATTATATCCACTGAACAATAATATGTTACGTCCATTGAGATCTGAGAACCTTATAAGACTGGTGGTGGTTAATATTTGATTAGTGTACTTCTTTTTTTATCATGACATTTTCAATATTTTGCGCTACGATACAATTTTCTTATTTGAACAATTCAAACTTCATGAAAAAGATCTAGGCCTTTCAAGGTCTTAAACGCGTATTATTGTTTCCAAATATCACATCAAAACTCGCAAGTGTGGAAGATAATTATATGCGGTCCGATAATTACCTATAATAGAGTCCCATGAATGACAATCCACCAAAGAACAGCGCCAGGAATATCAGTATAACCGTCACGGGTCTCGGATGCAGATCAATTTTGCTGGCTCCAGTCGCCCACACACCCATCAGGAGGCTATTCTCCAGGAACATGACGGCGTAAAATATAATCTGAAACCAATTGACACCATCCTTTAGCGCGATCATAAGACAATTCCTCTCAACTTGGCGACCACTTGTGATCCACCACAGCAACCCTCCACACCAGACTCACCATCTTCTGCCTGTGATTCGTCTCGTGCAGATTGACGTACGAGAAGACGTAAATAAACGCCAGTAGGGACGCTATGAACGTCTTCCTCACCGCCGACAGCTTTTCACCACCGTGAAACAATCCATCGGGCGTGAGCAGCAACCAGGTGAGCATCGACAACCAATGTAACCCCATGACGACGACCAGCCACTGACCACCGTACATCGAGGCGTAAACCACGAGAGCACCAACTCTGGCGCTCACGGTGCCGAGGCGCCAGCCCAGCTGGGCCAGGACACCGAGCCACGTTAGCACCAGCCGCTCAATGTTGCGTAGCCTAGCTGCACCCTTGCTGAAAGATGCCACCGCCCAGCACACGCTCCACAAGGATAATCCAGCTGAAACGACGGTGAGTTCGTTCAGTCGCGCGTTGTTAGGGTTTGCAGCTGTACGCACAAGGTCGGCATCGACACTGTACAAGTCGGGTGGTGTGGTACCACCCCAGCCATGGCTTATGGCCAGGAGGTAGGTCTGCAGGAGCAGCATTGGAGCTGCCTCGCAGAACGCGTGGATCAGTCGAAGGACGCAGAGCTCGCGTACCTGGAGAAGAAAGAGAATCGTTAAGATGGATTTTGGAGGTAGATTATGGTGGTGTGGAAATAGACGCGGAATTAATGTAGCTAGGCATGTGGGTGCTTTGTAGTATGGTATACGTGATTTGATTTATGTGATTGTGTGAAACTTAGAAATGCCGAATAAATATATGAATCTCACGAAGATTTCAAACGACTTGTAAGGATTTCTGCCACTAAGATTTTTAAATAAGTAGAAATTAAATTTTTAATGATTTAAAGTTTTTGAAAGGCTTTGAAAATCTTCGAATAGTTTTGGAAATTTTTTACAAGTCTTGGAAGTAATTTAAAAGTCACAAAACTGGTTTGAAGGTGTTGGTTTCCGTTCAGAACGGTCAAATTATTTCAGGCGCGCAGCCCTATGGATAAATGGGTAATTGAAGTTTGTTTATACTTAGGTGTGCCTTTGAGAATATATTTAAGAATTTATTCGAATATTAGTGTTTTAGTTGAATAATAGAATGTTATTCGGATCGAATGCTGAATGCAAAGTAAAACATCTAACTACTGTTGAACAGTTTTAAAACCATTCCAGCACTTCGATATATTTCTCTAGTAAATTTTACAAGTTACCATTGTAATTCTCCGACAGACTGCTAATCTGACAAATTTTATTATGTACTACATCAGTAATTTTTTGTAGAAAAACTAGAAATTTTTTTTTTAAATTCTCGTAAAAATACCAATGTGGGCAGTCCGTGAGAGAATTCCAATGTTAACTTGTAAAATTTACTAGGGAATTGCTCTCCGTGAATAATAATTAACTAAACGTGACAATTTCACGAATCACAAACAAGTTAATCTACTCTTCGCGACTAATGCAGAAAAGATAGTCAACTCGATAATATACTCACTTCGTGCTTCACGTAAGTCAGATCGACGGGAATGAAGAGCTTGAAGTATCGCCACAAGACACCACTCTGCGTCACGTGGAGCAGCAGGACGCATCCCAATGTCCCATTGCCAGTCTTTTCTCCCCCATTAATATCACAGTCTAGATTATTGCTGTCCCTGCGCAGCTTGCCCCTCGCCCCCCACAGATACCACTTCACGCTCACTATCTGTAAAGAAGAAAACAAGCTGCTGTTATAATGCATAAATTTGAAAGCATTTAACGTTTCTTTTTTTCCCTTGGGCGATGGTTATTATGATGCATGAGATGTGTTTTTTTTTTTCGAAACCGGATAATTCCACCTTTTTAAGGAAGAAATTGGCTTTTGCGTGTATTTTTTTGTTGAATGTTTTCAGCTTCTTTGTTCATCGGGATTTAGAAATTTTCAAAGTCTAAGTTCTTGAATACGCGGAGGTCCATTCGAATCTATTCAAAACAAATGATGTTCTTGAGTGCGCTTTAAATTCGAAAAAGTGGAATTATCCGGTTTCGAAGAACCGGTCCTGATGCGATAAGGATTTAAAGTTTTTGAGAAATTCCGATAGCGGTCTATGTAAAAGGGACGATTCTAAAAGATGTTACGTAATTATACTACACTTTCTTATTTAACAACTTCAGCGACGGAGGTCCATTTAGGGAATTATCTTTGCGATCTCCAATTCTGGATATATTAAATATGGTTCTGATTTCTCTCTGTTGAACATGTTTTATTTCCGAATTCAACGATGATCGTTCCTTTAAGATATTGTACTTATTTATTTCTTTTACGGATATTATTACTTTTTCTTACAGTGAATTTACATTGAAATCAAATTAATATGATTTAATTATAAATAAATATACAAAACTATAACAATTCATTTACGTATGTACTAATAAAATAAATAATAAAGTTTTTTTTTAATGTTTAACTATGAATTTAAGGCTGTAATTGTTATTTTTATAATTTGTATTGGGACTGGCAATATTTTTACAGGATCTTTAACGCATTATGAAAATAATTGATTTTTCTACCCACTTTCTGGCTATCAGAACCTACCTTTCGCCCCCAAATATTTCATAAAAGTTTCCTCAAACTTTATATACTCATTTAACTTTACCGATTAAAAAAAAAGTTATATACCTGTGACACGACCAACGACGTGACAATGAGGACAATGCTAAGCGGGAACAGAACCGGCGGTGCCGTGGGATGCTGGGCGAGAGCGAAAACCATGGCGAAGTCGAAGACGACGTCGCAAAAATAGGACGCCAGGGAGATGATGTTGAACAGCACGTCGCACAGGGGCAGAAACTCGTGCTGTTGCTGCTGCTGCTGCTGCCGTTGCTGTTGATGCTGCTGTTGCTGTTGATGCGGCTGGTGGTGCTGGTGATGCTGCTCGGCCATAATAATAAGCCTCCGTCACCCATTTGGACGACGCGCTAACACTACTCTCAGCCGAGGTGACGCCTCGTCGTGCTGTAAGTATAACGAACGGGGAATATAATCATGGGAAAACTTTTAGATTTTATGTGGATTTTTCGAAGGAATCCGTTATGTGCAGCATTTCGGAGTGAATGCACCGGAATGTTGAATATCTGGAGAGTGAGTGAGAGAAAGAGAGAGAGAGAGAGAGAGAGAGAGAGAGAGAGTCGTGAATGTGAATGAGTATGTGTATAACGGGTGCGATTGCCGTGGCTCTTTATCGGTTCCCATCGATCGATCGGGCCCAGATGGCTCAATCTTATGGATAACATGTTGGGTATTCGAAGAATCGCCGAACTAATCGGACATATAAAAATAATGAATATTGATTTAGTTTATAGTCGCTGGATTTACATATTCGACTTTCAACTCTGTTATGTATACCTTTTTTTTGTCAAAAGGAGAATTCCGACGTAGATGGAGTGTCTCTATCTCTCTCTTTCTCTTATTTTGAATAATTCTTTTTTCTTGGAAGCACTGTCAAAAGATGTCCTGAGAATAACAGTGATCTCATTGGTTCTCTTTTTCTTTCTCTCAAGATTAAAAAGTAGAAATCTTTCGGCCGGTGGGGGTTTTGTTGTCTGTTATTGACGCGCGATCTCTGTCACTAAAGGCAAGTGTCTTTTTCTTATTCTAATCGATTTTTTTAAGTTCTGATCAACGATTTCGGTTACATTCTGTTCAGATTAATCGTTTGGAAAATAAAAAAAAAAGAGTACAAAAAATCGACAGTGCATTCGGTGCATTGGTAACTCCGATATGAGTTTCGGAGCACAAACCCCTATTATGCTATTATTAAATCACGCGTGAGCGATTAGTCAGCAAACCCCCAACTCACAACAATAAACGATCAACAGAACCCCATTGCTCCGATCTATCAATTCCGGAGCAGAGCTTCCCCTTTACACCCGTAACCACAACCGTACACTTTCGAATCGGCAAACCTCGCGGTCATATCGTGCGTACCCATCATCGACACTGTACACAGCATCGGGCTCCGAACTTCCACACTCGATTCCTCCAAACAATGACCCGATTCTTCCTTAATATAATCTCACGTGCACTCTCTACAACTTTATTACTTACAAGCAACCCTTTGAAAAATCTCGTACGTATATATAAAGCTAGTACTCACCGCATTCCTCGCATATGGCTTTTATCACGGTGTAATAGGCACAGAGCAGGAGCAGGGGCAGCGGCAGCAGGATCTCCCAGGAGCCGACGACGATGACTGCAGCAGCAGGAGTAGGGTCGCGCGTTAGGTTGGCCGACCTGGGACATAGTCTCTCTCCGCTCACTATGCTCGAGTGTTCCCTCTTCGGCAGAGTCTCCTCGTCGCCGCTCGTGTGTACCTTCTTCTTCTTCTCCTCGGCGAGCGACGGCCGTGGAATGTCAGGAATCCCGCCGCGCTCGGTATATGCCACTCGCACCGCCGCCAGGCTCTCTCTCTCTCCCTTCTTCCCTCTCCTTCGCCTTCTCTCGTATTATATACACTGTACACTATACATACACACACAGAGCCTCTTTGGTTCTTCAGTGTGCGAGCGCGCAGGATATATATCCTCCCTTGAAAATTTTCCCCCCTACCTTCGCCGAAAGGGAAAAGCTACAGGTACGCGTACCTATATATTTACACGCACACGCGTATATTTTTCGTATACATGTGGAGAGAGGACGAAGCCTTACTTATATACTGTACATATACACACGCAGAGCGCGCGCTCGCGAGACTGAGGAGAGTAGCCGACCGATCTCGCGGTACAACCAACCACCACCACCACCACCACCACTGAGACGCTGGCTCTCACGGAGGAATGCGCCGCCGCCGCCGCCGCAGCCGCCGCGACTATAGCGAGAGTAGACTATGCGCGCGCGAGCGCTCGATCCCTTACGGTAAATCGGCCGCTCATCTCTCGCGCGCGACAATTTCTCTCTCTCCCTCTACTCTCGCGCAGCTCCTTTTTATATTCCGCCTTTTCTCTCTCGCGTCCGCCGCCACCGCCGCAAGTGTGTGTGTGTGTGTCTGCGAGCTGTTGGCTTTTTCTTATTCGAATTCCGGATACTTTGGTGAGGAGAGAAGGAAAGGGAGGGAAGCATATGCGCGCGGTTCTTCTTTTTCTTCTTCTTCCTCTCTTTCGCGCGAGGTCTTCCTTTTTCGAAATTTTTTCCGACGATGTTTACGCGCGCGCCCGCGGGTTATATTCGCCTGTATGTGTATATAGTAGCGATAATGGATCGCCGCGTCATTTTGGGTATATAGTATAGGTATAGAAGTATTGTAAGAAGGATGACAGATGCAAAGATTCCGCGCGTGAGTTTTGTTTCCCACGTGCAGGTCCCCGCGCGCAAGCTGCGATGATTCATTGATAAAGCCGGAATGAAGTCGTGGAAGTTGTTCCTCTCCGAGGCTCTTTATAATCGACGACTCTGTGTGTGTCGCCCGCAGAGAGGGAGAGACTTTGAATGGTTATTGTTTTATTTTGCCGCCGCAGAGAAAGAGTATAGTATCCGAAGAATGCGAGCCGCGCGCGCGAGTTATACTTATTGGTCGTTTGGACAAAACGATAGTCGCGTTTGACAATGCACGAGTGTGTGTGTGTGTGTGGGTCGGTATTATATGGGTTTTTCGGATGGTGTTCGAACACGTTTCGCGCATATTTTTTAATATAGTTATCTGAGAGTGGAAATAACGTGAACGAAAGAAAAAGGAATTGTCCTTTGAAATTTTGTATACATGTGCAATTCTCACGAAAGTGGCGACAAAACCCGAAATCACGATTTGAATTTTTTTTTTTGTTATAATGCATAAAATGAAGATGTGCAGTTGTACAGCGTCCATCAAGTGAACTACTTTTTCTAGAGCAACTTATACTTTTTATGAAAATGGCAAAAAAAGTCCTCCCTTTCAAACCACTACCATTTAGCCCAGGACCGAGCAAAGTTTGAAAAAAGAAATTAAAACTAGAAAAAAAGCTTTAATTCCTTTTTTTTTAATTAAAAAACGTTGATTTGTTCAAAATTTATAAGAGTTTGAAGATGAACGTCGAAAAGGCATAAAAATGCAAAAAATCGTAGGAATCGGCAGCGCCGACTTTTTTAAGTCTTCAAACCCTTGTAACTTTTGAAGGAATCAACATTTTTTAATTTAAAAAAAAAGGAATTAAAGCTCTTTTTTTCTAGTTTTAATTTCTTTTTTAAACTTTGAGTAGATCGGTCCTGGGCTAAATGTGGTTTGAAAAGGAGGACATTTTTTACATTTTCTTATCTTCTTAAGGTGGTTCTCCTCGGACTCCCTAGTCCAGCAGTACTAAATGAAGAGGTTACCTAAAATTTATAAAAACCATAATTTTAATGTGATTTATT
>UXGD01001403.1:0-35405 GCA_900474315.1 Torymus auratus
GAAACCTCATTTCTAATAGCAGAAGGAAGGAGGTTCCAGGACCTTTTCATTCTATTAATAGACGAGTAGAAACCTAAATTGGTGTGGTGAGTGTT
The DNA here is from genome assembly GCA_900474315.1 of Torymus auratus. Lineage (NCBI taxonomy): Eukaryota > Metazoa > Arthropoda > Insecta > Hymenoptera > Torymidae > Torymus > Torymus auratus. The sequence goes on from UXGD01001403.1 coordinate 96, forward strand.
CTCGTTTAATACCCTAAAGTATATGTCTCAATAATGGGTCGATACACGTTCTCGACTATGTATTTATTTGTTCTTTCTCACGCGCAGATCACAAAACGAACTGTTATCACGGGCTCCGATAAGATTCATTAACCATAATAAATGATATATACCAAGGTGATGAATTAATACAAATGCTCGCGCGAGCATTAATTTACAATCCCTCGGCGTCCGCATAAACACACGCACATCGCTTGCGATAACACACAACGCCTATTTCTCCTTAGCTCTGTCTCTCTCCCCCCGTTGAAAATTCGCTATGAGTAAGGCAGCGCGAGCGAGTGGAGTAAAAATTCCGCAAGGTCGCGTGCGTGCTGTATAAAGCTCTCGGCCCTCGATCGCTCGCTCCAAAAAGGACTACGCGAGCGAGATTCGTCGTGTATGTGTGTGCCGACAGTAGTAGTGGCTCTCTCGCGTAACTCTCCCGCGAAACCTGTTCCGCAGGAGGTCGCGCGCTCGCGCAGTCTCTTTGTAGGGTAGGTGCGAAAAAGCGCGTACACATACACACACTTATGCGCGAGCATCGATCGTTTCCGGCGTTCTTTATTTTCACTGGCGCTCAATGATCGTCTGTGTGTGCGGCGTCTGCGTCTAGGGCTTTTACGATCTCGAGTCAGTTGTCTCGTGGCTCTTTTAGGCTTTTTAATGGAGGTGTCTGTCGCCTTCAATTTGTCGCGAGCGTCAAGTCTCTATTCTAGTCTGCTAGTGGGGGGATAACGGAGGGAGGCGAAAGGGGTGGCGTTGGGGAATTTTGAATATATACTTAAATATTGAAGTGGATCCCGCGCGAGTCGACTATAATAATTTGATAATCATATACGGGAGTTTATAATCTGCAAGTAAGATGAGATCGATTTTATATCAGTGCATGACATATGAGTCGAGCTGAAGATTATTAAAATTTAACGGACTTTTTTTCGAATATCATTGTCGACGAGTCCCATGGCAGAAGAGTTCATTGGTCTTTCTTAATTTCCACTTTTATTCGAATACTTCGTCGAGCAAATGTGTCCGCATTATACTCATTTCTATACGCTCCTCTCCAAAGAACCAATGATTTAGCCGCACTTGACACACAAATCGCTACACGACAGATGTCTCGCGCAGCGATAAAGACCAGACACACTGGAGGCGTTACGTGCATTTGTCTCAGGATCCCCTCGGCTGACCGGTGCTGCTCCTCAATCCACTAGGCCATAGGAGATCGCGTCAGCACCCTCTTTGCTCCGCTATTTTCTCCTCCTCTTTGCTGCGCTCGCGGTCGCGTCATCGGCTCCTTATCGCCTCTTGGCGTTCCATTTATTTTTCGTTCGATGCGCGCGGCAACGTCTTCTTTTTTTACCGCGCTGCTACTTACTCCCCTTCATTACTTATCGCGGCGCGCTCTCTTTTTTTGCACCGCGCGATCGAGAGCGCTACTTATATATTTTTATTTTCTCTAACGAACCGCAAACGAGCTTCCGTGTATATTTAAACTATATGCTCTCCTTCGCGCCTCTTTTTCTAAGAACAACACTCGCTCGCTGCCCTCCTCCTTGTCTTTATTTTCTGCCTCTATCTCGCTCTCGCCTCAGCTCACTCGTGTCTATATAAGTACACGCATTATATTTATACTCCCAGTTTATGACTATCTCTTTGTGTTCCTCTCGCGCGTTCCACATATTCACCCCGTTTCATTTCTTTCCCAGATTCCATCTCTCTCTCTCGTAGTCTCGCATATGTACGCACTCACTTAGCAGCCTAAATTTCTGTTCTCTTTCTCCGTCTCCCTTTAATCTCCCCGCACCCCTCGCTCACTCGCTTGCGTGAACTTCTGCTTGCTCTTATTCTCGCCTATTCTCCTGTCTCTTTTTTTCTCCTCCAGTCTCTCACTCTCTTTCTCTTCTTTTCGCTCACGCAAACTTGTTTTATTTTGCCTCCGCACTAGTCCCCGCGTCTCTTCCCTCGCTCGCCTCATTGTTGATTTGCCGGCGTATACAGTCTCTCTCTCTCTCTCCATCTGCCGGAGCGCGAGACCAAGATTGCCGTGTAACCGTGGCTCTTTATCGCCGACGGAGCGGTGAGCACGCTTACACATACGTACGCTCGCGCAAGACTCACTGATCTTATATATACACGCTGTATATATACCGACATTCATAAGGAGAGCGCGCGTGAGCGAGCGAAAACGCCGTAAAAAGTTAAGTAATGACTAACGGCCGCTGAGGTAACGCTCCCTGAGCTTTCCTTCGTTACTTTTGCTTTTACAGCCTTTTATCTCGTAATACCGCGCAGTAAAAAACATCAAATAAGTACGATAAAGTCATTCTTTTAACGAGTCTCGAGCACCGCGGTTATAAACAAATAAACGGGCTGGTCGAAAAATAAGTATTAATAGTCCAAACTAAACCCATGATAGCCAAAACTATCCGCTAAATAGTTAACTACACGAGCGGTTACAAAAGCGTCAATCCGAATGATAGAGAGAGAGAGAGAGAGAGGAGCGCGTGTAGCCAGCGAGAAACACGTGCACGTACACGCCGACGACGCTCTGTATTTGATCGCGCGCGGATGGGGGTGAGGGGAGGCAGCAGGCAGGCAGGCAGGATCGCGCCACCCCACGCGCGCGCTCGGGGATGAAGCTCTCTTTCTCTCGCTCGCACCCCCTTTTTTCATACAACTCTCCTCCGCGCAGTGCTCGCGAAAGCCCCATCCCCACCAGCGTCAACCGCTCAGTGAACGGGAGAGGGGCTAACGTGCTCTCCGTGTGCGTGCTTTCCTCCCTCCTCGCCGGCACGACTCGCGCGCGCTGGCACAGGGCGCAGAATCCGAGCGGGATTTTCGTATTTCGCGGGCAAAGCGAGCACTGCTCTCTCTCTCTCTCTCTCTCTCTCTCTTTATCTGTAGCACAGAGGGAGAAGGCAATGCGCAGAGCGTGCGTTTTTCGGCGCGCCGGCGATAGCGCGAAAGAGAGAAAGAGCGGGAGAGAGAAAGAGCGGGCGGGAGTAGGGGCGAGAGTCAGAGAAAAAGAGAGAGGGGGCGCCGAGTCAGGGGAGAAAAGAGCGCCGAGAGAGTCGGAGAAAGACGGCGGCAGCGGTGGTGGTGGCGGCGGCGACGACAGGACGACGGGCGCGAGAGAGAGAGACAGACAGACACAGGCCGGCGCGCGCGAGGAGAGAGCCGCTCTCTTCTCTCTCTGACTACATCACACTCTCTCAGCCGCTGCCGCCGTCGTCGGCGAAAAAGAGAGCGAAAGAGAGACAGCAGCGGCGAACCGTCGTGCGCTCGTCGTATAGTCGCGCAGCGGTGTATATTAGTTGCGGGCTTGTGACACGGTGTCGACGTTAGTCTGGGACCGACTCTCTGCTGTGATATACACACACTCACACTCACACACACACACACACACATGTACCGAGGAGGAGGCCCAAGGTGCATACGAGGTTATTGAGGAGGAGGATGCTGAGGGAGCGCGATAGTGCGTGGTGACGTGTGTGCGCCGCCCCGCCGACCCCCGTGCGGACACGCCGATTGACAACTAAGCAGAGCTCGCTCGCGCCACGCCGGTACGCACGTGAGACACAGAGAGAAAGAGAGAGAGAGAGAGAGCTGCAGCAGCGCAGGACAGACGGAGAATAGTATACGTATATAAACGCGCGCGTACACACATACATGACCGGCCCGGCTGCGTGTGCGCCACGTATGTGAGCCGGCTGATTAAGGAGCCAGACAATTCGGAGCGAGAGAGTAAGAGAGTGTCGAGTTCTGCCAGCTACTTATATACTACTACTCGCCCGTCGTCGAAACGAGTGTCGTCCTCACTTTTCTCCGGCGTTTTTTAAATGACTGTAAGTTTTCACCTTCACTATATATTCTACATACTCTTTTTCCACATCATTCTATCCGCTACCTGTGTCTTTCTTTTTTTCGGAGCTTGTACATGTAGGCTGTAACTGCTGACGCGTGGTGGCATTTAATATTCCTCGTGGCTCCGGCGCCCAGCGAATGTGCAGAGTTGCACATAATATCCGCGGCGGTCGCGAAAATAAATTGTGCTTTTTTTTCTTTCTTTCCCGAATCAACGTTTGCGTTACTGGCGTACGTTTTAAACCGAGTCTTTTGTTTGATAACACGATACACTGATAAGTATGTATGGGCGTGTGCTCAGTGAATTTTATTTATATAATCGGCCGGGAAAGAGTGAGCCAGACTCTTATGGGTTCTCAAACGGCAAGTTTAAAGTACCTTCTCTCCCACTCTTAGCCAGTGACCTTGACGTATCATATGAATGATCTGATTATGCGCGGCAATCAGACAACAGAAATTTTTCATAGAGCCTTTAATGCTCTTTCGTACGTGTATATTAAGCGAGTTTTATAGAAACTTTAATCGGCAGAATGTTTCTTGACGCGTCTACAAAAATAACACATTATCCAGCCTCGTTACTTTTAAAAATAAGCACTTTGCAAAATAAACCGTACGGAAAGTCGCGCGCCTCGCAGAAGCGTTATTTTTCTAATTCTTGGCAGCTAGAATACATTTTTTCGGCCCGCGCTCTCTATCCGCGTATCCGCAGCAGTCTCCTTTCAAGCCGCCAGTGGGTCGCTCTGCATCCATTCGAAAAGCGAATAAAAAAGCCAACAAGTAAATAAAATAAAAGCGCAGAGCAGCAGCAACGGCAGCTGCTGAATGAAAAAGTCGTCGGCACTGTGCTGCTATCAGGCACCGTGAAACCCGAAGACAGCAGACCAGCTCGTTCTCTCTCCCTCTCGTCTCGCACAGTCATACATGTATATATATACGCCGCTCGACCACGTGACTCGCGAATTTCCGTGCGGTGGCGGCCGCCTATAACTACATAATCCGTGTGCGTTCGACAGGCAGACACTTGTCTTATCACTCACTAAAACGCGCTGACTCGCATATTTTTTCGCGACTATAGGCCCACGCCCGCGAGAGAGATAAGGCGAAAAATATTCCGGATAGTTTAGTTTTTTCCATTCGACCGAGCGGTCTATACGCCAACGTTGTTGTCCCTATTACACACGCAAAGAGGGAGAGTGAAGCAAGCAAGCGCTGCTGCAGCGAGGGTCTCACAGCAGTGCGAGCAGAGAGGGAGAGAGACAGAGAGAGAGAGTTAAGTCTTTACTGCCCCGCAACGTATAAGCGACGATGTACCTACGCACACGCACATTTCACGCTAGATCGGATGCACATTATAGGTGCAGTGCGTAGACAGCGAGAGAGAGAGAGCGGCGAGCGTGCGAGAAGGGGTGCATGTGTGCGTCGGAAGTGTGTGCAGTACCCCCTTCCGAGAGAGAAAGAGCCGAGCGAGAGAGAGGGATAGATGTTTGGTGAGCGAGTGACCCAGTGAGTAGCGTATAGTGTGCGGCGTGCGCCCGAGCGAGTAAAACGTGTGCGCAAGCAAGAGAGAGAGAGAGAGAGAGAGAGAGGCAGCGGTGAGTAGAGAGAAAGGGCAAGCCGGTCAATGAGAAAGAGAGAGAAAGACGCTTGCGTGCCTGTCTGCCTGACTGGCCGCCTGCCTGCCCTCGAGACTAGTTCCTTATCTTTCTTTTCCTCTCTTTTCCACGGCGCGCGTCGTCCTTCTATCCTCTTTATTTTTCCGCCTCCGAAGGCTGTATATACCCTCTCGCGAACGCTGCAGCAGCAGCAGCTGTCGCTTTTTTCGCGGCTGCGGCGGCTCTTGTTATTGTTTTGGAGAACGAGAGCTCTGCTATACATGATATATATATACGTATACAGCGAGAGCAGTGAAAGTGCGTGTGCGCGGAAATTGAGCTGCGGTGCGGTATCGGCGCAAAATCGCAACGTGTGAATAGCCGCGGGCGGGCCGATTGATTTTTCACGCATCCGCGAGTACTCTTTTTTTTCGCGCCCCCGCGCTTTTTTCACGTTCACTGACTGCCTCACCCCCCCCACACACACACACATCTCTCACTCGTCCATCGGCCACTGCTGCGTGTCCTCTTCTTTTTTATTTTCTGTATATATACATGGGCGCGGGTGGTGGTGCACCGAGCGCGCGCGCGTTCGGGGGTGAGAGCGTAAGCCAAGCGGTTTATTTATTTGCACTGGATCGGCTTTTAGTTTCTCGTTATCGCACGCCCTTCGTTCTCGCTTTGCGCTACGTGTGCGTGCAACGAAGGGGGATGGGGCAGGCATATCACCGGCGTCCGGATCGAAAGCGAATCGCCCGATGGAAAATTGCCCATGCGGTTAACGCTCTGACCTTTGTGCTGTGTGTATGGACACCTTTTATTTCGCCCGCTAGAATTTTATTAACAGTTCTATATGGAGAGACCGAGGACGCAACAAAAAATGCGCAATGGTACCTGACCGTGTGTTTACACATCACATCGTAACGCACGCACTTATCTTGCGAGCCCACGCGATTTCGTTCGTGATCATGGATTACGTTATTGTTGGCAGATCAGTGTTTTTTTTACGGGTGCGATGATAATTTTTCAGCAACTTTTTCCATTAACATAATCTACTGATCAGATTTGACGCTCTTGTTTATTTAACAATATGTGTATATTAAACTTATCGCGGTAAATAAAAGCTTATAGTCAATTAATATATAATAGATATTTTTTTATACGATGACGGATTGAAGCGTGTAAAAATAAAATAAATATTAATATGACGTTTCAATAAAATAAATATTAATATGACGTTTCCCACTCGGTCGAATAAATTTAGGTGGAGCGAGTATATGCAAAGGATATTGTTCATCAAACTTGTAATAACACGGTAATAAAGCGGCGAAAAATGGCAAAGCCAGAAATACATTCTTGAGAAAAATTTGCGGAGGCATTAAAATGATAAAAAGCGCGGCTCAAGGAGATTTTTCGGAAACTATAAAAAGTTGGCGGGGCGCCGATAGAGCTCTCGAGGCTCGATATCGCTGATAAAAAAAATTTATCATTGTTGTACTAGGCGCGAGCGCGCGCAAAAGTTTCAATACGGTTAGTATAGATGTGCTAAATTTAAGAAGCAGAAAGAACAAGAGAAAAAAGTGAGCTAGAGGGCGCTGAGGAGTGGGGGGAGAGTGAGAGAGAAAAGAAGTGCGGACTGTAAATTTGTTCAAGACGTCTCCTCTCTTTCTGTCTCACTCTCTCTCACACTTTTTTTTATCTTTTCGCCGAGATAGCGCGCGCTATCAGCATACTTTAATGCTTGCACTTTTATAAGTATAGCGGGGAGAGAATTATTTAATCGTACATGTTCTGGCCTGGCTCCAGCATGACGACCCAATTTTTCTGCGGATCGAGGGATTCTAGAGAAAGAGACGTAGTGGGAGGCGGAGAGAGCGCGAGAAAAGATAAAAGCACAGTCGTATACGGAGAAACCTAAATAGATATAGAAAAAATGATGATGAAAAAGAAGTCGGGGGATTTGTAAAAGAGGGCAAAAAAAAATAAACTTCCTGCGGCCATACGGCGTCGTTTATCTACTGTCATTTTATTGCCTTTTATCGCGGCGCTCTGATAATTTTTAAACTTTCCACTCCCCTCCTAGGCGCGGGAAAGTATAGAAAAAGCATACCTATTGCCAAAAAAATAATAAATCTTCTAAATCAAGCCGCGGGATAGCGGATACGAGACCGATAGTCCGTGCATTACCGCGATACGCGGCGCCTGAGAGAATCTTTGTGTGCAGCAATTTGCATTAATCACGCCCCGATATCCTTGTAACGAGGAGAAAAAAAATATACATGTTCACGATAGCTCACACCTGTTCACACGTACGCGGGTTCACCGGGTGGAAGACTTTATTCTTTCAATTACGCTCCCGGTACAAAGGAGCTGAAAAAAAATGCATATACAAGAAAAATAATGTGTCGCTGGTTTAACGGTTTGCAGTCGCTCGATATTGCCAACGGTTTCGGCAGATTCTGATCTATTAGTCGGCCGCCACACTTCACACACATGAAAATATTCGCGGCGATAACAGTGCGAACATCTGTACTAATATCTTTTTTGGCGATTCGCAGGCCCCCGATGCGTGCAAATCGATAATGCCGAGGCATCGAGGCTCGATGATACACGAATCGCCTTGAAAATCGTCTTGAACCTTGGCTCTTTATTAATTTATGCCTCCCGACTACAAGGTCTCACCGTAGCGTATCATTTCGGCTGCTCACGAATCTCCCCCACCCTAGGTTCGCGAACGCTCAATGAAATAAAGGAATCGCATTAGTCGCCCGAGACAAGGAGGAAGAGAGAGCGAGAGGGAGAGAGAAAAAATGTTCTTTGCAACTTTGCACACCTTCTTTTCAAAACAAGCTTTATCTAAATTTATCAGTGCTTTTGTGCCGTCTTATCGGGATTTGCCGTATACCTTGAGGTAAAAGAGTAAGGTTAAATTGCAACTTTCGCGATAGCGAGACAGTTTGAAAAATGCGGTGCCTTAGGAAATTCGACTCTGTTCCCTCTCCGCGCTAATTTCGCTATTAGTTGCTCTCTTTCTCTCCCTCTCTCTCTCTGTCTCTCTCTCTCGCTCTCTCTCTCTCTTTCTTGTTCTGTAGGCGAATTGCGACGCGCATCTATACGGCGGAGAGTTCTTGAACGTAGTCACATACACACAGTCTGTGCGAGTAAATAATCGAGTGGTTTTTTTGTGTTAAGAGTGGAAAAGTTGCACTTTGATTTAATAATAATGACGCTGATTGCGTTTATTTCTACGCGGAAAAGAGGTTAGTTGCTCGAATCGGAGACAGAGCGAGAGAGTGCGCATTAAGATTTATAAGTTATATCAATTGGGGCAGAATCAATCATTAAAGGAATAAGCTCAATTTACCTCTTTTCCGAGTGCAGCCATTTATTTATATCAGTGCGGCGGAGAAAAAAATCAAAGCACAGCACTATTTCTCGCTAGCTGCGCTCTCTTTTTTTCTATACCCTACGCTAGCGAAAGAGAGAATAAAAAAGCCATATATAAAACTTTGGAAAAAAATGGGATATAAAGATTAACGATGGTATTTTTAACGCCTCTGTTACAGGTGAATAGGCATAACGATGGTAGATACACAACACTTTTGTCTGCGATGGAATAATTACCAGAGCAGCATCACATCAGCATTCGAGAACCTGCGAGATGACGAGGACTTCGTGGACGTCACGCTGGCATGCGATGGAAAGAGTCTCAAGGCACATCGGGTCGTCCTCTCGGCCTGCAGCCCCTACTTCAGGGAGCTCCTCAAAGTAATAACCTACCTCCTTTTTTCATTTTGACCAAATTGCAAATTGTAACGCGGCTGACGTAAGCACTCGTGGCGCACAATGCCGACGATTAATTACGACGTTCGCGTACGTATATAGAGCGCGACAGGTTGTCTGACGACGGGACGCTTTCAAATGTTTCAGAGCACACCGTGTAAACACCCGGTGATAGTACTGCAGGACGTGGCATTCAGCGACTTGCACGCCCTGGTGGAGTTCATCTACCACGGCGAGGTGAACGTCCATCAGCGCTCTCTCAGTAGCTTCCTCAAAACCGCCGAGGTTCTGAGGGTGTCCGGACTTACGCAACAGGCTGATCAATCCGAGAGAGATGAGGTGAGCAGACCCGCCCCCGTCCCTTACACAGACAGAATTCTGATACTCCTCCCTCGGCTCACAATACCGTTTCTTGCTCTCAATTATCATCACAGGTTTTGTCTTTTTTTATTCGAGTTTAACCAATTGCTATCGGAATGTTCGCTACATTCGCTTATCTATAGAGCCAATCAGTGTAGGAGTCTAGATTATTTTTTTCTCGGTAAGTTTCGCCTTATTTGCTCGAGGGAATTGCATTAGTTAAACAATTCGTTGATTAAAGTGATGTATTACCGGTTGCAAAATTATCTTAGCTTGAAAAAATATGTATTACTAGATCGGCGACGATAACGTTAATGCAGTGTGTTGTATTGGGGAGGATCCGAGCAGCAATCTTGACTCCTCAGAAATTGCCGTAGATCAAACGAATGAAAATAACCCGAGCTATTAATACTGCCGATGGAGAAAATAGAACTGACATTATATTCTTTTTTTATATATTTCAACATCTGTCGAAATTCGGAATCTGAAAACTTTGATTTATAAACTCTTAAAAAATTAGATATATTTTCAATACAAAATTTTTCATGGAAAATATTTCCAGTTCACACTGTGATTTATAAATGCAACTCCAAAACTGCAAACTTCATTTAAAAACATTGTCCTATACTTCGAAATCGATTCATTTCAACCGATATGAAAAATTCAGGCATGTGCCAAGTGGGTACTGTGAAATTGTCAATTTGACGACCTATATATGAATTAGAGATAGAATCTCTTAATCCTGAGTTTTTTTCGTTCTCGTTCAATATTCTTTAGTCAATCCTATTTCTTGCGACATAAACAGATATTTAGTGAACAATATTGAAAAATAGTGACACCAAATGTGTTATGACGGTCAATTGAATTCGATGTAGGTATAATGAAAAAAAAATTTTTAGAGTATGTACAGGAAGCCGATAAGTCTTTTATGCATATTACATTTAGCTCGAATCCAAACTAATCAGCATGTTTTAAAAAGAATATCTCATTTAAAATAATAAACCCACGCTAATTCAAGGAACTTGTCTGCTCTAACCTAGAATTCTAAAGACATTGGAATAATAGATCTTGCTAAAAATATGTTGGAATATATCGAGCTTCAATATTGACGTTTACACATTTAATTAAATTAGAGACTTAAGTAAAACAATGCATTGAATAGATAACATAATCGTACCTATTATTAGATCGAAAGTTATATAAAATAAGCATGCTTAAATAGACCGTGAAATAAGTCATAAAAATGAATGACAATAATTTTTCTCGATACGAAAGGTCAGCGAGATTTGTAGGTCGCGCGATAAATAATTATTGTGTTAATTCCTGGCCATTATGACTTAATGACAATTGATGCTCTTCTTCAAAATTAGAATCGAGCACTTGAATAACTAACCGTGTGATGAATGTTTGCCCGCGCGACCCAGTTGTTCCGCGGCTCTCCGAGGTTAGAGCAGACTTCCAACCCTTGAAAAACCGGTTGCTCATAATTCCCGCACACACATCATAAAGACATGTTGCTAATACTGCTCTCCTCGAGTAGCTGTCGCACGTGCGCGCGCTCGCGGCCGGCGGCGTCGGCGGCGTTGGCGGCGGGGTCGGCGTTGGCGGCGTCGGCGGCGGGGTCGGCGGCATCGGCGTCGGCGGCGTCGGCGGCAACCACCTGCCCCCGCAGGACAAGCTCTCGGACGAGGGCTTCCCCAGAGGCGGCTCGCCGCCCACCCCCGTCACCCCGACCCCCACGACGGTGCAGCAGCTGCTGCGCCGCGCGCAGATCCGGCGCAACGAGAGGCACACGCCCGACCCCCACGACGACGCGGCGAAGCGGCCGCGCGTCCTCTCGCCGCCGCTCAACAACAACGACGCGACGCCCACGGACTTCTCCATGGTGAAGAGCAACCACCTGTCGGGCAAGATCGAGGGCAACGGGCTGCACGAGGCCGAGAACGGCCCGCTCGCCGACGCCGAGAGCATCAAGTGCGAGCCGCTCGAGCTGACCGGGGGCAACTGCGGCGGCGGCGGCGGCGGCGGCGGCGGCCTCGGCGGACACCTCAACGCCCACAACGAGGACAGCTCGGACTCGGGCGCGGCGGCCTCGGACCGGCCGCCGGCCTCGGCCAGCAGCAACGAGCACGAGAACGAGCCCGAGCACCCGCCCACGCCCAACTACATGGCCGACAGCAAGCTCTTCGCCTCGACGCCCGGCAGCTTCAACTTCAGCATGGCCGCGCTCACCACGGAACACTCGCCGCTCTCAGGTGAGCCCGGCCCTCGCGCCACTAGCCCGCCCGGCCAGCCTGTACGCACTGAACAATTTTTTTGAATTGAATCTTTTTCATTTTGCATGTCTTTTGAACACCTCGCGTTGCTACTATTATTACACTATTTATTCTTTTCCTTTGTGCCTGCCGCACTTTATTTTCGCCGGGGTCCGTATCTACTTTACGAACGTTCTCCCGATTATGATATTCTTGGAATATTTCACGATGTTTACTTAATATTCTCATGTTTTATGTGCTGATAAGAGAATGGCCTTGGCGTATACATAATTTACTTAATGCATCGCATTCATTAAATTCAAATATTTACTTATTTCAAAAGTGCGAACCGCGAAAGCTCATTATGCATTTGTCACTTTATTTAACTGTGTATTGTTCACTTTGCAATCAATTCTCTTTCTAAAACGTCCATGACGGTTATTATTCCTTTCAACAATTTATCTTGCAATCGCCTTTTCAACAGTTTCTTTTTTTTCAATGCTTTTCTCGACTGGTAATCTACATATGTTTTCAATAACGCTGAATTAGCGTGTATTTCGAAAGTCGCACGAACACCTCATTTTCCTTGCCACCGTTTCGTCACACGTGGAGAACCGCCGCCTAGGCAACTTTTGCTCGAACTGTACAGTAGTAGCACGTCTGGAATCTGTGTTGAAAAATTTTTTTGCTTGCTATTCAATTCGTAGTTGCGAAATTGCGTACAGGCCTGACACTGCAACTCCGATAACGGAGCAACGATAGCTATATGTGACGATAGTGAAATTTCCAGGGTTGCCCCACGGGCTGCAGACGCCGGACCTGGCGGGAACTTCGCAAGGTAAGAACAAGCAGAGACTAATAGACCAAAGTCACGCATATAAGTTTATTAATTATTATTTTTTTTTATTTTCCACACTTACTATACTACTTTTTTAAATTATTTAATTTTGCCCTGCGAAATCACAAGAATCTTAGTCAAAACGATACAAGTAGAATTTAGCATTGATGCGTCTGGAAATTTCCGATTTTGTTTTTCTCTTTCCGTTCGTTCAAGATGTATTAGAGAAAAGTATAACTACAGTAATTTTTTTGTATTTTTTTCTCATCTTTTTCGCGTATGTAATGAAATGGTAGAATATGCTCGCGCGATCAAAGGACAGACAAAAGGTTCGAGTCTGTGTTCTTTTGATTTTTCAAAGGGCTCTCTTCGCTACTCTGTTTAATTCTCGAACCGAGCGACCGAGGTCGCGACTCGAGTCGCGCGCCGAAGACGCACCCAGCGTGTCGGGTTCAGACATATTGTTAAATTGCATATATGAGAGAAAGCAATGAAAAAGAAAAGACAATCAAAAAGCAATCGTTAACATAGCGCGGCGTCTGCGGCGCGCGTCGATCTCGTCCGACTCGCTCTTCACATACACACAGTTGGACAGAATTACGTAAGTCGCTGTGACTTGTGCAGTTATATCAAACTAACAAATCACAATTTATTATATATTTGCCAACGATTAAAACAAAATTTTTTATTTTTTATTTGGTTGCGGTGAAAGTTCACTATACTTCTGTCTCTTCTTGCTTGGAAGATTAAGTTTCTTCTAATTTTGGCATGCCATTTATTACCAAATCATCGAAATCATCATTTACTGTATACTTTTATTTAAAGACAAAAAAATACAAAAAAGAGCGTCATTTATTTTCGTATAACGATGTACTTTGCTTGCACTTGCATTATTATTTCATTTGAACTCATTCGCAACGAATTGTGCCGCGACATTATATTCAAAAGTCGCCTGCTCGACCTCGGGGCTCCTTTGTCTTTCTACTTCGATTTTCTTTATTTTTTTCTTTTCGCGGTGATTGCCTTTTTTTTCTCTTCATGACGAATTCACTAAGAGAGCGCATATATTGAAAAGATGCGCGCAAAAAGAAAACGAACCGATCTGTGTCAAAATTGCACTACAAGTAGAAATCCAAAGCTTTGTCGTTGAGCTGGCGGTCATTTCGAATTGGCGAACAACAAGAAAGAGAGAAATGTCAGTTTGAGATCACTGTACAATCTAATATCGCTGCGATCGTCTCTGCGCGCAACTTTAATTTCTTTCACACGCGCACACATATTATTTATCTATCGACTTTCACGTTACAAAGGGAAAGAGAAAAAGCTTGATTGTTTGTTTAATATTATAAGAGAAAAGAAAATGTGTCAGCGATAAGTGTTTATTACGTACATGATGCGCGAGCTCCTGCGAGACGATCGTCGGCGACTAAAAGTCGATCAATCTCGACGGTCACATGTCTAACTTAAATATATATTGCACAACGCGTTATTTCATTACATTATTTATCCTTGCCGTGCTCGTACTGTCCAAATTTTGTCGCCGACAACTTTTTTTTTCTATTGTATACCTTAGTGTTTATTATAGTCATTCTGTATCTGTCTCTAAGTTTAAAATGCACATGATCAAGTTTTTGGTCTTTCTTTCCATTCGCGAGAAAGCCAAAAAAAGCACTGTTGTGTTCCCAAGCCTGAAAAAAATAAATAAATGAAAAAAACACGAGAAATTATTCAACCAAAGAGAAAGCAAGATTAATAACTCAATTGACGTTCTAACATAATAGTATATAATATACTGTAAGTTTGGGGAGGGAATATTCGCGCGCCTTCAACAACACGCAGCCAGAGATTCGAATTTCGTACTTTAGACCGCACACACCCTACGATGTATGTGTGCGCGCGCGCGCGCGTGTTATGAAATTCGCGGCGACGAGAGAGGCGTGTTTACCTCGGCCGCGAGTTGCGCGATAGGCCGTCTAGAGTTATCGCACCTCCGCTGCAGGGCTTTTATTGTCATTCGACTCGTATACAGCAATAATGCTACTCAATAGTGCGCGAAATAAATAAAAAAAGGAGTCGTCGAAACGCGAGCTTTCCGTCTAATTTTAGAGTTATATACGCGTACGTGCGCGCGTCGGTGTCAGTCTTGCGCATTTAATAACAACTCGCCGGTGATCGTGTCTTCTACGAACAAAAAAAGAGAGCTTAAGGACAGAAGACAATTTTTCTTATCGACTTTTGCGGATAAAAGAGAGAGTTTAGTTCTGTTTTGACTTGTATTATCGCATTTGTTATTTCTGCACGTTTTGCAACGACGATGATAAAAATTAAAACAAGAAATTGTTATCGAAACCTTGAATGAATAAAAATTTTTAGGCAGCACCATGTTCGCCTGTATCATCTTGATCGATCATCCAATGCAAAGAAACGCTAAGGCTATTATCAAAATATTTAATTATTTTCAATACTGCAACTGTTGCAATTAATCATTAAAATCAACCATCTCATATTATTATTTAGACTTCTTTCTTATCGATCCAATTTCGTTGCTCGGCTTGTAATCATCGACGCATGAAAAATAATAATAATAAAAAAGAACTTTGCCAATAACTAACGCAAACTCGGGTAACAAAGAATCATAATTAAATTAGCAATAATGCTCAGCGTTCTTCGGGAATAAAATGAAAATAAACGTGAAAAGAAATGATGAATTCGAAAGTCGGGCATGATGACGCGCGAAAAAAATTTGCACTTTTCGAAACTAGATTAGGCAGCTGTTCCAAGCCGTATTTGTTTGACGTGCCAATCGCCCACATATATTTAGCCACGTCCGCCGCGACGTGTTCGCATACACACTCATCACGCACACTCGCGCACTCGGGCGGCGCATAACAACTGAAAGTTCGCGAAGATAAGGTCGTGCGCGCGTTCCGTATGTGTCGTCTCGCTCTATAAACTTCTGTCTCGCTCGCTCCTACTATATAAATTGTACGAGCACGCATATACTGTATGCAGGCCCGGCCGGGCCTATTTGACGTAACGCGACTGCAGCGCTTTCGAATTTTTTCTTTTTTTTTTCTTCTGTAGTTCGAATGACTGTTTAAATTTTAAATTCTAGAGGTTTTGTCGTTTAGGTAAACTTCAGTGGGATGATTAGCATACATTTTCGTGCCGTCTTATAATAGATATTAATCGTATTCTGAAGAATTATCGAACAGCAATTCAAATAGTTCACAGAACTATCGTAATTAGTCTCGCATATCAAAGTTTGCTCAGTGCTTTCTCTATTATCGTACGATCTATTGCTAATGAAAAGATACATATTGTGGAATTTTTTTTACAAACTTATCATGTGATAGCAGATTCAATTTCGCCTATTCGGCCAAGTAAACATGACCTAATTTCGTCTAGCGCGTATCATACATATTCGATACAAAAATGAAGGAAAATTACGGTCGAGTTGTAAACTATTGTAATTAGCTGTAAAAAAAATGTGCGCTTTGTGTTTACATTATGTACAAATGCGTTTGATTGTAATCTCAGTTGATGGCTTAACTCAATCTTGTGACATGATGTTTATATATATATATATATATAAGATAATATGATCACATTATTTGGACCCTATAGCGATGGAATTTTACGTAGAGCAAAACTTTGCGCCAATAGAAAAAAAAGAAAAAGAGCATTAAGCCCAATTGACCGCCTCTCAGACAGCAGCAGCGCTAGAAACGGCGATGATTTCTCGTTACTCATGTATACTCCACCGTCTACAAAACTTTCCTCGTGTGTGAAATACGGGAGAAGATGAACCGATAAGGAGGGTAGAAAATAATCATCATCGCGCTCGAAACGTCCGGCCGCGCGTGGTCGTCCTTGAAAGGGTCCTTCCCGGCGAAAAAATACGTACACGCGAATAATACCAGCCAGCCGCGGCAAAGTATATATGTATAATAATAATAATATCTATACATGGGAAAAAGCTCGTTCGGAGCGCGCTGAATAAATTCAGGTGATGGGCCGCCGCTGATCGCCGAAATAATATTTGAACGGCTGGCTTACGCTAGGTTAGTACTGGGGAGCAGAAAAAAAGTTATCTCGCCAATCGGACGAAGCGGGCGCGCTGATATACACACGCACGCACGCACACGGACGCACGGGCGCGCAAAAAATAAAGAGAGAATAGCGACAAGCGAAAAAAGGAGGGCAACGGGAGGAAGGGGAAGAGAGAGAGAGAGGGCGAAAGGTGGGGCGACGGCGAACCGGCGAATTCGATAAGGCCGCAGATGTTATCCGCGAAATTCAAGGTCCCTCTATCTGTGCGCGCCGCCGGCCGCCGCCGTCGTTTCAAGAGCGCGCGTTATTCGGCGACGAGGCGCTATACTCGCGCGCGCGGCCAACTAAACATTGGCCTAACTAAAAATACGATAGCCTTGGTACGCCACTCACTTTCCCTCTCTTTCTCTCTCTGTGCTTTCGGCACACATATATGTGTGTATATAAGTATATGCGTATCGCCGACGCGCGGCTCGCCAATTATTAGAGACACCGGGAGAGGGAGCGAGTGAGACAGAGAGGCGAGCTTTTTCGCTATCGCGGCGCTCGCGACTTTCCTTCTCCGCGGCGGCGGCGGCGGCATTATATCTTTTTTTTGTTTGTACATCGGCTGATTTTCGAGCTAGAGTAGACATTTTCGGAATATTTTGGCAGCGATACCGCACTTTTTTCGCGCTCGCTCGGTGTGTGCGTACGTGTGCGTAAACACACACCGAGCGAACGTCCTCGTGATGACCGATACGTTTGCTTCGCAAATTAGTCACTTGCCTGTCATATTTTTCTCTCTTTCTCTAGATAAAAATCTATAATTTAGCAACAATAATAAATTCTCGCGATTCTCTCTATCTCTCTTTTTTTATTACACACCTACATACTTAATAACGTTTCTCCGCACCGTCGGAATTATTTAGCGAGTCGTGTGACGCCGTCGCGAAAGCCGAAAATATAATTGCCTCCCGACAGCACAATGGAATCGCAAACGTTCATATCCCTTATCGCCCTGTGTGTGTGTATATATATAACGATGCACCGCTTATGAATTTAGATTTAGCTCGCGCCTGCTAAACAGACGATTATTAAATTATTCGTTCACTCGCTATACGTATAAGTAGGAAGCCGAGCGCCATCGAAATATCAAAATTAATCCCCGTGGTAATAATATCGCTGTGTGTATATATGTATAATACATTTCCATGTCTTCCGAATCGATGGCTGCGCGAGACTTTTGCCAGTGGCGCGGCGGCGGCGGAGGGAGAGGCGCGGGCAAAACTGTGCCTTTCCGAACAAATCTCGGGGATCTTGGAAGGAAATCGTAACGAGCACTGTTTGGCATCGTTTCAAAAGGAAAACTCAATACTGCAGGTCGACGATCTCGCTGCTTCTCCCCCACCTCCTCCTCTCCCTTTTCGCCAAGTCTCTCTGGCTCCGGCGCTGTCGCGCAGCGCTACCTCCCAATTTCTCTTCGCGGGCCAGATTATTTAAATTCTTATCTCGTTCAATTTTTCTTGCGGAAATTACTCGGCCCCAAAATGCCGCGAAACTTTCGTCGTTCCCGATCGTCGAGTTATATACCCTTTGGATTTTCCTTGAAAATCTACTTGACGGGCGCAAGCGCTAATCAATAAGCCGCACGCTCGAGAGTTGTTTATTCAAGTCGATAATAAATCACGTTCGGTTTTATCATTCACTTAGAGAACACGGTAAATAAGCCCTTGCTCGGTGCATTATTTACGTCGGTTATTATTACGTGGGTAATTTTTGAGAGGATTTTTTGATAGTATAGAGCCGAAGCTCCCAGCAGCCGCCTATTTAATTATCAGCGCGCGGCGCGAGCAGAGCCGATAAACGCTTTGTGGGAAGCTCGTCAACTTTCTTTATAAAGATGGAAAACTTTATTGACAATCGCGGAAATTAATGCGTGTAAATCATCGCTGTACTCGTTCCACAAACGTAGATTTTCAATTCCGATAGTCTCAATTAACAATGTGCAAGCTTTGGAAGTGTTTGAGTTTAGATTACCAAATTTTAATTAGAAACTTTGTTCGACTGTTTGTCAGAGGCCGGCGTGCAACGCGCTTTTCAAAGTCGAATTTATTTTAAAAATCCAATAAAAATATTTTCAACATTTTTTGCGGCGAAATGACTAGTTTTCAAGGGCACACACCGCCACCGCCGCTATCGTTCAAACTTTAATTTATTTCGAACGAATTTCAAATTCCATTTCAAATTTAAACAGTGAGCGCGGCCGCGCAGAATTTTAATTTTTCCTCGTTCTCGGGCGGCGTTCCGAAATTGCAAAATAAATTAATCAGACTGCGAAATGTCGCGCGTTCGAGCACACGTTTCTGGATTTTCAATATTCCCCGCGACCCCCGTCGCCTGCGACAAATCGATCGATCGATCGCCGGATAAAAAGAGTGAGCGAATTTTTGCAGCAGCACGTGCCCCTCCCCCCGCGCTCGGCATCTCTCTTTTAGTGGCTCGTTTGTCTCCTGCAAAATCCGCAACGACAGCATCAGAAGTACACTTGCGTGCGCCAGCACAATGGCGCTTGTTATCGCGCCGAAATAAACATTCCCCGACAGCGCGTCCTCGCTTGCTCGCGCGTATGTGTGTATATATATATACGCTCCTCTCTCTCTCTCTCTCTGCATTGAATCTGCTGTTACACTCGCGCGACTGCAGCCACCGCTGCTAAAGACTGAAAAGAGAGCGCGAAATGAAGTATCGGTACATGGCCTTTTTATCATCTTTAATGCGTAATGCTGTTACGCAAAAAATAATAACGAGCGAGGCGAGGCGACGACTGCTATACTATACTCGAGGGGGAGGGCGCGAAAGAAGCGAGGGGAGCGAACGAGGGGGAAACGAGCGTTATATAGAGAGAGAGATGATAGTAAGGTGTACAGGAAATTATGTAATCTCGGTGTATTTATATTTTTCTCTTCTCTCGTGTGTTGCGGAGAGCTGCGTTCGATAATTTAATACAAAAATAATGCGCCAATGTTTGTATACGCGGCCTGACTTTTCGGGCTTATCGAAAATTCTTACAGCATTTCTTTCGGTTTCCACATTATTTAAAATCTAATACTAGTTTTCCCGAAATACTGGCTTTTTCTAAGTAGCAACAAATTGCTTTCTTATAACGTTCAATTTAGTCATCTAAATGACAAAAGTCTTTTCGGTAATGTCAAATATTTTTCACCCTCGAATCAGTTCTTTAAAATTTCCGAAAAACAGAGAACGCAACTTCGCCTCAGTGTCGTCAACTTCGCCGAAATATGACTTTCTGTTTGAATTTCAAATTCAAATTCCCAAAGTTCCCTTTTGCGCGTTCGAAGGGGGACGACGCGCGCGCGCCTCCCCTCGATAAAAAGAAAGTTCTCTCTCTCTCTCGTACACACGCACGCGGCTACTATTCTTAGACAGCTGTTTTCTCTCCTCGAGCAGGCGCGCGCGTGAGTGCAGCCAGCGTGAAAGGAGGAGGGAAGCTGTTTTTAAAATCGAAACTGCTGCTAGCGCGCGGAGGCTCGGCTGCTGCTTTCGCGACCCCTGCAGACGACGACGCTCCATCCTCCTCTCTCTCTCTCTCTCTCTCTCTCTCTCTTTCCCCCTGTTATCGTTCCATCTTTCTCGCTCTTCCAAGAAATCCCGGGCTCTATGCGCACGTGTGTGTGTGTGTGTGTGTTTGCGTGTGCGTGTTTTTTTTGTGTAACCTGTTGTAAAGCGCCGCCCGGTCGTGTAAAAATAGCGGTGTGTGCGCGAACTACTTTCCTCGCCTATACGTACACATTTGGAGAGAGAGAGAGAGAGCTGCTGCTCTGATGCACTGCTGCCTGCGCCTCTCTCTATGTCGATGTTGCTGCTGCGCCCCCGGCTTCGCCGGGCAAATATTTATTTCGCGGTGGCGTGCAGCAGCAGCATCCCCCGCTTACGTCCGCCACTTACGTGCTCATCCTAGAAATTCACGCTCACGCGTTACGTGCGAGACATGCCCCGCCTCACGCGTCGACTTCTACCTCGCGCGGTTGCGACAGGGAAGCGTTTTGGGATAACTGGATTGGAATTTTTTTTCTCCCTGCTAATCTTGTTGAAAGCCCGAGTGCATATTGGAATATCTCTCTCCCTCTCTTTCTTAGTCGTTTATTTTCATAGCGAAACTTGGGTGTAACTTTTAATATAATGTTGAAATTCCGCGCGTTGCACGGTATTAATAACGATTCCAAAAGAGAGCGCGGGAATTCGCAAAATAGTTCGCTTAAACGAGAAACTGGTCCTTTATTTCTTCGCGGAGGCGAAGTTTCAATTCAAACGAGTATATTTTTAATAGAATGCGCTTTGCCCGCCGCGCCTTTTATTTATAAGCGCATCGTCGCTTTCTTCCGCGGCACTAACCGAGGCGATTTATATTATTACTCCTCAATATCACATATTCTTTCGGAGCCGCGCAGTCATTCCTCGGGTACTTGGTGAACTTAGAGATCTGTACGTACAGCGCGAGGCGAGGATATACGACTTCTTCCCTTTTCGTGCCGATCGCTCCTAGCCAGTCTCTCTCTCTCTCTCTCTCTCTCTCTCTCTCTCTCTCTCTCTCACTCTTTCACCCCCGCCTCGAATTCTTTCGATCGGCCACGCCGCAAAAGCCAAGGCAGAAGCTCGCTCTCGAGGATATCGGGTTATTTATCGAGTCGAATCTGCGCTTTCCGAAACGTTGTACTTGTGTGTGTGTGCGCGCGCACGCGTGCGAGAGAACTCGCGTCTTGTTTGGATCGCGAAATTTGGAAAGTTTCGTTATTTATGACCGCCGCATAATCTCGTTTCGGTGTATGCCAGTTTTATGTGCAGGGACGACGCTCTCTCTCTCTCTCTCTCTCTCTCTCTCTCTCTCTCTCTCTCTCTCTCCCCCTCGCTCCGAACTGCTCTTTCGTTGGATGGAATCGATGAAGACATTCGCGTGCAGGATCTGAAAAGTATACGATAGATTGCCCGCGAGATACGTTTAGTTACGCGAACTTTAAAAACCGTATTCGATCAATCGCTTGAGTTTTATTTAGGGGTGAGGGAAAAAGTGCGCCATTTCTACTCTCTCTACAGATACTACTACTACGACTCTACATCGATTATTTGTCTATTTTTGTTTTCAAAATAATTGCAATCGACTTTCAGAAACAAATATCTTATCGCTCGATTCGCGGGCTCTATCGCTAGCAATATTCGCACATATCAAGCGTCACTCAGCGGTATTCTAAATTGTATCTCTCAAATTACTATCAAATGTAAGCGAATAAACAGTTGGTCACGTTGCAGGCTAAAGAAAGATTACAAGAACATAGCGTCCGTCTCACGCAATAAGCCTGACTGAATTCGCCACAATATCGCCAGAGCGTCGATGCTCAGGGATCGACGGTATCTCTCACACCTACAATCTCTATGCCTTCGCTGCCGGCAATTAAAACCATACTGCAGCCATCTGTGGGTCATCGCGAGTGCGATTGGTCGCTGCTGAAAGTTATGTATGACTAAAAACGTTGCTGCTTATCGGGCCCCTAACTATATAAGTATTTCAGTGCACTTATCGCGCCTCGAGTGAGCCAGGTCTAGCTCTATCTCTCTGGGCGGCTGTGCGCTTGTTTTCGCCGCCACATTCTCTCTCTCTCTCTCCCTCTCTCTCTTAGCTATTATCGATGATGAACTTGAGTCGACCTCGAAATCTGCGCAATAACAAAATTGGCCATGAGGAGGAAAGGAAAAGAAGATCGAGCTGCTGTTTCTTGTGCGTACGTTACAAGAGATTAACTCAGTATTCTTTATATTAGACAGCGTCCTTTCTCCTTTCTTAAGCGCTATACGCGAAGAAATGTGGTAATCAGCGATAATGAATGGAAGCAGGAGAATCGTAACTAGGAACGTCTTCTTCGCATCTGGGTTTCTTATCAGTATACAAAGATTGCCGCTTCACCACAGTCACCAGAAGATTCGAGAAAACCACGATCGTATTCTTCGAAGCAGAAAAGAGATTTTTGGGGAAGTCGTCGCCGGCTAAACAAGCCTGTATATAACGACGATGGCTTCAATCACGCCAGTGGAGAGACGATTTAACGACGACAATTTGCAGATGTTTTGGCTCCAGGTGGCACCCAATCATATCTAGTACTAGCGGAACGAAAAAGCAGCTCTAATTTCATGACCGTTGTGAAATACAATCGGATTGGCTCATTGTAGAAAGGGGAGGTATAACGGCGGTGGCCCCGGAGTTGACGCATAACTCTAACGAAGCACGCCGCGCGCTACTCGGAGGGCGAACCTCAAATGGGAGATAGAGTGTGTATCTTCGACCCCCGAGAGAGGGTAGGAAGGATGAGGGAGAAAGAACGAGAGAGAGAGAACGAGGAAGAGATGAGAGTGAAGAACCTGCAGCAACCCTGCGAGAAGAGAGTGAGAGATAGAACTTGTGCAAGAATTAACAAGAAGATGAGGACCAGGCACGAGCAAGAAAGAAAAATAAATATATGATTTCAGCGCGAAGCAAAGAAGCTGGATGAGATGAGCTGGATGTGGCGCGGGGGTGGACGATCCAGGAGGAGGTGGAGGAGAAGGAGGGGACGAGAAATGTATAAGCGAAGAAGATGTAGACCCTCTCTATCTCTTTCTCTCTCTCTCTCTCTTTCTCTCTCTGTCCTATAGCGCAGGAAAGTTTGTTCGCTCTCTAAGGTTCCCTCCCTGGTAACCAATCCGGAAGGCAGTCATATTTTCTCCCTGTTCGCGAGTCGGTCTATCGATCGCGAGTGAGGAAAGAGAGAAAGCGAGAAAGAGAGAAAGAGGAAAGAAGGAAAGAGCGCGCGCACACAGGTCCGCGAGCGAGCGAGAGCGCGCAGAGTCAACATCAGTCATAATACAGCCCCACGGGTGAGCGAGCAGGGTTATTAAGAATAATACGCATCCTAGGTATCCTCCCGTCTCTCTCTCTTCTAGCGCGCACGCCGCGAGGGCTTAGAAGCCGCGCAAGAGGGAGTATCGCGCGTGCGAGAGAGAGAAAGACATCAGGGGGGAGAGAGAGCGATACAGAGTCGGAGAGACGAAGGATCGAGAGAAGGAGAGAAAGAAAGAGAAGAGTGAGTTGGGTTGCCAGGGAAACCGGCCGGGTAAAATCCCGCAAAGAACCACTGCAGCACCAGCCACTAAAGCTCGCGCGCGGTTTCCTCGCTTATACATATAATACTTTCTCTCGTTCTTTTTTCCTCCGATCCGTCCATCTTTTGCGCGGCTTCACTGTGCGGGCCTCATCTCTTTGTACATCGGCGCTATCTCACCGTGCGCGCTGCCTTTTTGCGCAGTAGCGCATGTGTGTGTGTATGTACGAACGTATGCGCTCATTTTCACTTGACCTTGACGGGAGGCTGACGCTGCCTCTGCCTATACCACTAGACCGCTCGCTCTCTTTCTCTCACATGCGCGATCGCGAGCACGTGGTGTGATGCGGAGAACGTGCCGCGAGCGCGAGCACGCTTTTACTCCCGCGTAGACGGGATCTTGAATATCAAGCGCGTCATCGTTCTTCCTCTCTCACTCTACCTCACTCGCACGTTCTCTGTGTCTATTACTGTATCTCTCTATCTCTATCTCTCTGTGTCTCTCTGACATTTTCCTTTCAGAAATCATCATCCACTTGCTTATATGCTGAGATTATATATCCTTCGTAGTAGAGACGAGATGCCTGGTTTTGCTATTATTACGTATACATTTATATTATATATTGAATCATCTTTTTTAGTATTACCGCTGCATGATTACATTTTATAAGCTTTTTATTTTCTGCGACTGCGCGTACAAAGCGTACATTATACATACGGCGGCCGATACTGCACGCAGACCTAATTTGACGTATATGCGAAAAGCTTGTACGTACGCGGGTGAGGGAGGGGGGGGGGGGTCAGGAGAGGAAAGCTACGTGTTCTTTGCCTTCGGTGAAACAGTGAAAGAGAGAGTGAGAAATTCATATCTACCGTTGCTCACGAGATAGTGAAGAGATAGTGTCCAAGTCGGACTGAGCCCCCTCCTCTTTGGTTGCAGACCAGGAGGTCGCCGAGGAGGACGGGGCTGGCCCGGCTAGCATGAAGCCGCAGACCAGACCGTCCCGACCGAGCGGTGACGATACTAATAGCCAGCAGCAGTCAGGCAACCCAGACGATGATGATGCTGCCACTGCTCATACTCTCATCATCGATCAGATCGACCTCAAGTCTGAACCGCACTCCCCGGCATCCTTCGTCGAGGAGCTCATACAGTGGGAAGTGCTGGAGGAGCAGGTGGAGGAGGAGGAGGAGGAGGAAGAGGACGAGACTGGACTACTACAAATAAAAGTGGAATCCATCAGAAGCATTCAAGACGAAGAGGCAAACCCTGCAAGGCCTCGATCCGGCACGCGCTATCAGCTGCGCAAGGAGATTCGCAAGAGCTCCGCTGCTCGCGAGCGCTCGCCCAGTCCAGCCGAGAGCGAGCCGAGCGAGGACAACAACGAGCAGAAGCCCAGCTGCAGCTACAGCAGCGGTAGCGGCAGCTCCACCTACTGCAAGTACTGCAAAAAGAGCTTCTCCAGGGTCTGGTCGCTGCAGAGACACATGGCCGACACGCATTTCTACGTGCCCCAGTCGCTGGCCTGTGAACTCTGCGGCAGGAGCTACAAGTCCAGGAACAGTCTCATCAGCCACAGGAGCCAGTACCATGCCAAGAAGGAGAGGAGAGACCATGAGAACCAATTATAACTAAGTGGAAACCTCTCGATGAGCTATCATGTCGCAACGCTATACCTTTTGTCATATAGATTGCAGTATTGAACGTTTGGTACACTGACGCGCGCGGACACACAGACACGTCTGTACAAACGAAATGACCAAAAATAAAATGTAGTTTAAGGGGGATTGAAATTCAGTTGATGAAGATGAGAGACATAGTATACTAACCATATTTTGTATAAGCTTGTAGAGATGTTCGATATGTCGTAATAAACAGGGATGGTTTCGGTAACCATTTGTAAGGATCGTTTTAATTTCATCCGATTCACACTCATTACGCTAATAATGTCATAGTTGTTAATCTGGATTTCAATCCTTCAACCATTCTCATTTAACTTGTTTGTATCGGTAGTTGTACGCGAAATTGATTACCTAACCGAGTGCATACTCTTCAGTAGCTGAAATTTTGTCGATTACGAACTCTCATAGCACACTAAATGGACTATTTTCTTATGAGGCGTATCCTTACATTACGATATTTGTACTTAACAAAGTTATTTCATTATGTTCGATTAATTTAACGTTGATTCGTCATGTGATAATCATGCCAATGAGTGATTTCACTTTGTAGACATTTCTTGTATACTTAGAATATGATTCACCTTCCTTTGTGTACCAAGTTCTTGAAATACCATTTTGAAATATAATTTACGTATTATGTTAATCGCAATGAAAGTTTTGCTGAAACAACGATCAGATAATAAAAGTGGCACATTGATGTGCAAATAACCATACGCCAAGTCTCATTCTATTTATTTGAATCCCCATTTCAACTGATTTCGCCATTAATGAAAATATGTGACATCTTAAACGAAAAAAAAAGACTTATCTATTAGAATATAAAACTTCGCCTCTTTCATCGCATCAACTCATCACAACCCATCATACCTGTAAATATTATATATACTTCCCATATCTACACGAATATTTAAACAGACAAATCTGTGCACTACTGTCTCCTGCTGTAAATAATAATTGCATCAACATCCGGATCCATCTTGGTGACTTGATCTGAACACTAACGACACCGCTCTCGATTGGTCGCTGGATTCTTCGATTGCTTGCACTCTTCTGTATATGAACTAAGAACGTAATATACCTAATAGATTTACGTTTACTCAATTATATATTGTGAAAAGTGGCTTTTGAGAAAGATACTCTTGATGTCTGTCAATGCGAACTCGCATCACCCTGTTTACTCAGCTTGTATTGTACTGAACAACAATACGTGTGAAATTATTAAAAGTAATTAGCATTGCAGATATATTTTAATAATTAGCATATTTATTGGATTTTTCTCGACAAACTCTATAATTTATGATAATATATGCATCGGCATAGTTTAATAAAGGCGGGCAGAGCATTAAAATTGCATGACAGAATCTGACTATCTTTCTTGAAAGCGACTTGAATGGGCCAAAGAACGAAAAATCTGAGGTCAGGCGCTCGGTGAATGGTTCTTAACACGCGCTAATCAATATCGTTCAATAGGAGGAAATATACTTGGCAGGGAGAATTTTGACAAACGGTCAACTGTTATTACGCACGGCTTGTCGGGTGTCGGTGGTTGAGATATTGTAGAATGTTAAAAAAAACTGCTAGCAGCAAAATCGCACGCACTTTGCAAAGTTATACTGAACACTGCATTACGTACGCGACGAGAGAAAACGAAGCATACCGTAGAGCATAAGAGAAGGAAATAGAGAGCGATAGAGAAAAACGAAAGAAAGAAAGAGAGAGAGAGAGAGGAAGAGAAAGAGAGAATGTCAGAGAGATTTGTTCGAACGCGACTGTGCTCGTTCGATGGGCAAAGCCATCTCTTAACGATACCTTGCTCCATCGAAACGGCGATTGGACAATGCACAATTACCGACTAACCGTTAAAAAAAGTAGTAGTAAATGAAAAAAACAGACGTGAACGAGAAAAGCCTGATGATAAATGCAAAAGAGCCGGGAACAACTGCGGACCACTTCTACTCTTCTTCTTCCCCTCTTCGAGGCGCTTAAAAACAAATCACAATCATAGAATAGAATCATAGCCACTAAGAAAAAAACAAACAAACTAAAACAATGAAGAAGTAATGAAAAGGGAGAACAATGAGTAACCCACATGTGTGTCTGGTTCTGCCGCCAGGTCTGTTGGCCGGCAGTGGCGCTACCGATGAGTTTCGATGCGAGCCCTGCAACAAAAACCTGACCTCCCTAACACGCTTGAAGCGGCACATACAGAACGTACACACGCGCCCGAGCAAGGAGCCGATCTGCAACATCTGCAAGAGGGTTTACTCCAGCCTGAACAGTCTGCGTAACCACAAGAGCATCTACCACCGGCAGCACAACAAGAACGAGCAGCAGCGCAAAGACGAGGAACAGCAACAACAGCAGCAGCTACAGCAGCAGAATGTAGTGCAGCAACAGCAGCAATCGCGTCTCACGTGATCACCCGAAGAGCGAAACCGAGCAAGAAGCCTCGGCTCTCCGGGTCGACCGAGTGGAAAGCGCGTCTTAGTTAGGCCGTCCTCGTCGATGGTCTTGCCGAGAAGAGGAAGGCGTGTTTCGTGCGAGCATAGTTTATCCGTACCTGTTTCGTAAGGTCTGAGGCCGTTGGGAAACTTCATTTCCTGATTCTTCCTCAGAGAGTTCAATTAGTTCGTTAAGTTTAGATCTTAAGACGCGTGTCTCTCACACAAACATACAAGTACACACACGTCATACCTGTAAATATACGATAGGTGGTATGCGAGATGTTAGAGATATATTATAGCAGACATGTTGAGAGTAGAGAGTGGCGAGTTAATCACTTTTGTACGGGGAATCTGGTGTTCGACGAGATCTTTTATTGTTGTTGTATTACATTTATTAGTTTTCCATTTATCTAATTGTCTAGTTTATTTAATTTTTTTCAATTAGATTAATCCTGCACAAATGCCAGGCGATACTTCTACCAAGTATACGTATGTTGTTTTAGCTCGCAAAAAGTTTTTTTTTAATCCTTGTTCTTCAAGTAATAATTATGCGTTTAATTTAAAATTAAAAATACGTTATTCGTAAACTTAACATTATCATTAATTAAGAATTATACACCATTGTCTTTTCTTTCGGTCATTTTGGAATTAATTACCGTACTTGTATCATAAGTTCTCTCGATTTTATATATATATAAACGCAAAACGTCAAACGAGAAGGAACCGTGCGATTAGCTTAGCATGCGCGCGCTGAGAGAGAGAGAGAGAGAGAGAGAGAGAGAGAGCGAGAGAGAGAAACTTCGCGCCGTGCGAGGACTCGAGTGCAAATTATAATTATAACAATTACACGTGCAGTACAAACCCAGCGAGATAGACAGAGCCAGCCGGTGAAGGAAAACTTCGCGAAATGGAAGGGAGCCCGCGCGCTCGCGAATGCTATACCTAAAACGACGACGCGCATTATTGATTTTTGCGCAGCGAGAGAGACTTCCGTCGCGTCGCGCAAAAGTCTACACTATATAATACGAGAGCGGTCAAGAAAGCCCTCCTCACGTTCGCGCGCTGTATTATGGTTGCAATAATTTTTAATTTCTGTCCGCGTCTTCCGCTGAAAGTTGAATCAGGAGCGGCGATTGGCACCCTTTTTTTCGCTTCGCGGAGTTTTTGCCTTCTCCTTATACCACGCTCCCCCACCGAGTATAACCAGTGGCCGGGCCAAACTTAAAACTCGAGGCGAGTTTTTCGCAGAGAGAGAGAGAGAGAGGGGGAGCATAGTAAATTACGCCGCACAGTCACGAACGCGGTAATAAATTATTTTCAAGTATAATCAGCGGTTGCAGTTTTTTGCGCGCGCGCCCGCGAGTCCAAGATAGTGCAAATGCATATAAGTGTATACGCGAGCGCGTAGTGGTGAACGCGATCCTATTAATGTGCCCTTAAAGCAACTTGCGTAATAACGAATTCATCAAAGTCCTTTAATTTCGCCGCTTTAGTTGTAATTGCTTCGGCTTAATTACCACTTTTTTTTACATCATAACGTTTCGAGTAACATTTTTATCGATTCTGCAAACCTTCGTCTTTATTAATATGTCCTCGGGAGCTGCTTTCATAAATTCAACAACACTTTTAGTTTTTCAAATTTCTTTTTCTTTTCATGTTTTATGTCAATGTATATAGTTATTTGACAAATACGCAACTTTGAAGGCACATTTCTATGATAATTTTTGGTTGCAGACGGCGTAACGAAATTTGCGAATCCTCTAAGTATACACCGCGTCGAACGAAATACGTACACCGACATAAATGCTATTTTACCTTATAATGCGTTTTATTTATTAATGTAGAGCAATTTTGCTATTCAGATATTGTTGCGACGTATTTTTTTATTTCAAATGTTTATTGTACTTGTAATGGTCGGCCTACATTATTCGAACAGATTAAAAGAAAGATAGAGAATGCCGAGTTATCGATAAAACGAAATATGCAAAATATATATATATATATATACACATATAGCAAGCGATTTAATCTCGATTTCTGGGTCCTGTCCAGAAAGAGAAAGAGAGAGAAAGACAGTGAGAGAGCGAAAAGAAAGCGCTAGAGTGTTTGCTCTCCGTCGAGCCGTGTAAATAGAGAAAATTTTTTATACCTCAGTTTACTAATGTCCGTTTTTATTTTTTATTATTATTATTATTATTATTATAATTATTTTTTTTGAGGGGTCCAGGTTATCTTATTTTTTTGCATTTTTTCATTTTTTTATGTACTTACTCACCGTTCTCTCATTATTTATGAAATAAAAGTCATCTTTGTAAGCAAAAAAAAACAGCAGAGTCTTAATGCCGCTATCTTCGGATTTCGGCCAATTTTTTTTTTCATTAACGCGTTCGAGTGCTGTCAAAATATATATGCAAATAACAATGGCGAACTCGAACGCGCCAAGACAACCCATCCCCTTTTAGCAAAAGCAATAACGCGTGTTCGACATGGTCAAAAGCTTGTCCACATTAGACACTACACTCGTCCACGCCCGGGGAAGCATTGAGAATGGTATGCTTATATTTTAATTTTCAAAATCTATCTCATTAATACTTTTTGTCACGTCACATTTCGTGCAGCAAGTTTGTTTGTATATTTGTTACTAATTTGGCTTTCCCATCGAGCGAGAGTACAAGAAAATCATGTATAATGAAAAAAAGAACTTTGTGCCGTGATACGGGAGAAAAAATGAAATTATTTGTGAAAAGAAAAGAAAAAAATTTTATCTTTGTATATGTTGTCACCGCTATCGTGTAAGCCGACACAAGTCACACATTACCATAATCAATGACAAACCAGAGCCCCGAGCCTTTTCTCTTGTCTGTCTCTCTTTCTTGAACAAGACCCGTCTCTCTTGCATAGACGACAAAGCGTTTGAAAACACCTTCAATTGACAATATTTTTATTTTAACGAAATATTATTTAAATGCAAAAAGACCAGTTAATTTTTAAACGATTTTAACAGATATAGAGTGTTTTTCTAGTAAATGACTAATCCTTTTTTTCAATTCGTCCGTCAACGTACGTCTCTTGTCTTTTTCTCTTTCTTGATAATTTCTTCAGTGCAATAATTAGAACGAGAAAGCAAAAGAGAAAGCAAAAATAGAATCAATCTTTTTATACGAAAATAAATGTCGTTACTTTATTTTCTTAATATCCTCCAAAAACACCCGTCCGTCCGCCCGTCCAGAAAACCGCGCACCCTCTTTTCTCCCTCTCTTCCCCTAGCTCTCTCTCTCTCTCTCTCTCTCTCTCTCTCCTCTTTCTATAGAAAAAGTACCAGCATCGTTACTAATGTGTCCACAATATTAATGGCAGCCGTATCTTTGTTCTTGTTTGTTCCCGGTCCCGGTCTCGCTCGGCTATACGTGCTCTGGTTCGTCATTGTTCTGTGTGTACCTCTACTACTACCTACCTTCACGAACGGATTTGTGCTGGGGGTCCATCCGTGGCACGTGGAACTATCTTCGTTGCCTCCTACTCGGCCGCAATATTGGTTCGTAACGGAATTATGAAAAACTCAAAAACAAACAAACACACACATTAATCAAACTATTTCATTAACTTTTCAAAACAAAATTTTGTTCTTTTCTATAACGTATCACATTGTTTTATTTTTCTCTTTTAAATGGATAAATTTGTCTGAAAATTGAAAAAAAAAATCAATCAATTACACTTGCATTGACAAATTTTTTGGTTCTTGCTACTGTAACTTCAATTTTGTCTTAAAAAAAAAAAAAAAAATAAAATTTTGAAAATTAAAAAATAACAAAATAAAAAAACACTCCACCTCCGGGAATGTGAAGGAACGCCTTCTGCGATCCTAGCCATGAGACTGTCGCATCCGTTGCACAGCAGCCTCCTGCCGCCGGGCGTCCGCTACACCTGCGACGTGTGCGGCAAGACCCTGTCTACGAAGCTGACGCTCAAGCGTCACAAGGAACAGCAGCACTACCAGCCCCTCAACAACGCCGTCTGCGCCCTCTGTCACAAGGTCTTCAGGACACTGAACAGCCTCAACAATCACAAGAGCATCTACCATCGGCGGCAAAAATAGAGCTTGGCCGGCCGGGCTCGCTTATTAGCCGGGTCGAGACCACCCGGCCTCGTACTGCTGCGCCAGCAATAGGCCAGCCGAGCAGAAATTCAGTCCCGTTCGAGAGACATTTGTCCACCTCTGATCTCACGCAGCCGAGAGCATTTTCAATAATTTTTTTCAAATTTCTTGTCTATATATAATTGAGTAAACGACTTTGCGTTAGGCTGTTGAGCCAGTTTTTTGTATTTTTGAAAAAAAGAGCTGTGCTGCCCCCAACCACCCGTCGTGCGAATTTCTGCTCGGACAGCTGGCCCGAGTCGTCGGGCCGCGAGAAAAAGATAATACGAAGGATCGAGCTTAGAGGCTTGTTATAGCAAGTGTATAAAAAAAAAGAAAAAAAAATAAGATGGATAAGGAGATGCGAAAAATACGAGACGACACTTACGTCGGTTATTATGTGTATAGCGTTTTTTAGGAAAGAGAGCGGAGTTATATGTACAAGGGCTGTCGAGTGACTTTCGCCGCGGACGAGTCGGACGGACTTTATTATATCGCGACACAATATTGTTGTACGTGAAAGAGAGAGAGCGAGAGAGAGAGAATGTGAGCGAGAACGTGGGAGAAATAGAGCGAGAACGTGGGAGGGAGAGAAAGAGTGAGAGAAAGAGAGCGAGAACATGGGAAAGAAAGAGCTGAAACGCGCGTTTTCATTTATATTGACACGATAGAGCGAAAAATTTATATTTTTTATACTGATTTAGCTGTAGATTTTTATAAAAATTCGTCGATTTTCAGTTTTTGCGAGGGTCCAGTTGGCTTTTCCTTCCTCCGCTGGCGGGCGGATGTGCACCCGGCGCGTTGATCGGCGAAAAT
Source organism: Torymus auratus (assembly GCA_900474315.1). Taxonomy (NCBI): domain Eukaryota; kingdom Metazoa; phylum Arthropoda; class Insecta; order Hymenoptera; family Torymidae; genus Torymus; species Torymus auratus. The sequence goes on from UXGD01001403.1 coordinate 33,070, forward strand.
TTGTTGAGCGTTTTTTCGAATTTCCTTTTTTTCTTCTTTACGTTTTGTTTTTTGACAAAGCGGCTCGCGCGTGTATAGATTTTTATAAATATAGAAAAAAAATGTCTTGTGAACGCGCACGTCCGCCCGATCTTGCGAGGAAAATCCAACGCGGGTTCGGTTTCCCTCCCCCCCAGTGAACGCGAGACATCTGACTCGTCGACGGTGCGAGAACCGGGCGCCAAAATCGTTTATATATTTTTTCTTTCGTAATATGTAATGCTGTCGCGCCTGTCGAATTCTCGTGACGAATAATGAGGAATACCGATGACAATGGTGATGAGAACAAACGAGAAACTAACGGAAAAAAAGTAATGAAAGATAAGAAAAAATAATAACAAACAATACACAGTGCTTCCAAATCGGTCGTAAATTGATACGGGAACGTAACAAATGGAAGACGTGAAAGCGACAAAAATAGGTGGAGAGCTTTTGAGATTAAAGAGGACCGAAGGCGTTCCAAGTACGTGTTTATAAGGAAAAAAAAAAAAAAAAGAATTGAAACGTGGACTGACTATGTGGCAATTGTAGAGAGAAAGACAATGCGATGAGGTAAATAAGAATTTTATCGGTTGTTATAGGTGCCCGCGACTAGGCAAATTTATTGCGACGATACTTGTTAAGTTGTTACTTCGATGGGTATGTTGTAAAAGGGAAATGCGCGAGATATATTTCCCGATAAAAAAATGGCCAAAACGATAGTTGACTGACGGAAAACAAAAAACATTAAGGACGGCGAGTCAAACTCGTCTTGCACTTTCTCGTTTCGTTATATAATAAATGATACCTTGCACTCTTCGACGATACTCTTCTCTTTACCCAAATTTGCATGTATAGAGGGGTAAAGTAAAGGGAGAAGTAGAGGAATAACGGATACGTCCGCCCCTCACGACGATCGCGACATCTCCAACGCGAGCGAGAGCAGCGATTTTTTGATGGTCTGAGACGACGGGACACTCTTTTTTGCTCTCAATAATTTTGCCGTCGAAGCGCGAGGAAAACGAATTTTAATACGTTAAAATCAAGAAGAAAGGGTAGGCGCGGAAAGTATAATGGAAAGGAGGGGAAAAAGATTTTTGCTCAAACTTTCCCTGTAAAACGAAGACCATGATCGTCGTGAATCTGCTTAAATTGCGAACTATCTTAGTTAGGGCTCTATTGAAAAACAAAAGGAAGAGTGAAAGATTGAAAGAAACTTCCAAGCGTCGAAGACGCCATCGTCCAAGTAACTTTAGTATGAAACATTAAATGTTAGAAAAAAGACTGCGCGAACGTTATTATGAAAATACAAGACTCAAGATTTTTAAGAGGTTTCGAAAACTTAATTGTAAAAAACACGTGGGTTAGGGGAGGGGGTCGAGAAAAAAAATAAACAAAATAAGTAACCATTGAGAGGCCTGTATCGCGAAGTGAAAATGACTTGTGGAAGTTTGCAAAATTTTTTTTCTACTTTATATTTTATATAATATTTTCATATATCGTGTTTTTTCTCGAGATATTTGTTGACGAATTTGGAAAAAAACAATGACGAAGGAGAATGCGACGCAGTCGGTATGGTTTCGTCAAATTCGTTTTTTGCTTTAGGAGAAAAAAAACCCACCGTCGCGTTGTCACTTTGCGCTAAAGTTCGCGATAGAAGATGCAATGATATATAAACATATATAATATATTTTATCTTAATATATTCATTCCATATTTAAAGAAAAATAAAAGAGTTGATGCTTTAAGGCGGGGTATTTTGTACGAAACACCCGCGCGTTCGAGTTTTTGTTCGTTTTGACGATGAAATACAGGGCTTTACGTAAAGTACCTAAAATACCTTTCGAAGTTCATTAAAGTAAGATAAACGCATTTATAATTTATAAAATTCGCAAGTAGGATATTCGATTTTTCACGCCAATCTCTGGTACATTTTTACTTTGCAGCATACAGTTGGAGACGTGTGTTAACCATAATTATAAAGTGCATTTCTAAATTTTATATGCGAAAAGATTTATCCGAAATTGAAATACTGAAATGATTTTCGTTCTAATTTGAAATTAGAATTTTTAATTTTAATAGTCAAAGTCATTATTGTGATAAATTCGTATTTTAGTTTTATAAAAAAATTTTATTCTATCAAAAATAATATATTTAAGTCTGAAATAGGTAACGATCGAAAAAAAACGTTAATTAATTTTTAATTCTTGAAACTTTTTATCGACTGAAATTGAAGCTAAAAAAAGGAACACATTTCTTCCAACTGCGTTAAAAACGGCCGATTAATTTCGATTAGTTTGTAATACTCACGGGGGCGG